>CAIGRL010013902.1:0-11173 GCA_903798325.1 Fraxinus xanthoxyloides | reverse complement strand
GGGCTTCAACATTCTTAGATTTGATAGAGATAGGTACAACCTTATTTTTTCAAAAGGAATTGGTACGAGAATTTGTTTCATTATAGCCTAAACCTCTCATATTCCCGACTAGTTTATTCAATCCTAGCATGTTGTTTAGTTTTTTAGATCCACTAGAAAAAGATTGAAGTTGGACACTAGATTTCTCAAGATCACTGTAAGAGTCGTAGAGCTTGTTTGGGTCCCATTTTTGTGTAGAATACATTTTCAAATAGTAGATTAATGAAAAATGTGTGGTTAAAAATGAAGAATTTTTTTCGGATCCATGTAATATTATTTTATTGAAAATAAGTGGTCGAAAAAAAGAACCAAAAAAATGTATTTTTAAAAAAAATGGGGGATCAAATAAGGGCTTAACCTTAATTTCTAATGATTCTTTCTCAATCTTACACTCATTCAATTTTCTAGTTGACTCCTCAAGTTTGATTTCTAAGCTCTCTTTTTCTTACCCTACTTCATGAAATTTCTTAAAGGGATAGCTATTAATATTCTTCAACTTAAGGCTCTCCTCAAACAGTTGGTCAAAGACTTCATATATATCCATATCATCTTCTGATTTTTCATTTGAAGAGTCTAATTTCTCTATGTCCTCATCTCTCTCATTCTCCTCTACAGGTTTACTCTTAACCACGATGCAAACTCCATATAGTTTACACCCTTATCAAGACTGGAGTTCTCACTTTTATCATATAAGCTATACTTGTTATTAGTGAGAGTGGTGTTCATAGTCTTATCTATTGTTTTATTATCACTTGGGCACTCGACTCTAATATGTCGAAAACCCTGGCACTCATTACAACTCACAGATTGAGATGTCTTTTTGGCATATCTAGTATCACTCTTGTCTATTTTATTTCTCCTATATTTACTAGAGTCATCTATACACTTCTTTGAAGGCCTCTTATTATTTCTAAAGAATTTCATAAATTTCTTAACAAAGAAAGCAAACTCCTTATTGTTTAGGTGTCAGCATTAATCTAATCAATAGACTCTACCTTAACAGCATTTAGAGTTAAAAATTTGTTTTTTTAGACTGGGTAGGCTAAGCTCATATGCTTGTAGAGATCTTACAAGTTCTTCTATTTTAATAGAATCTAAATCTTTGATTTCCGCAATAGCTGTGACCTTAGATTTAAATCTTGTAGGTAGTGATCTCATAATTTTTCTTTCAATCTTAGCCTCGAGGATTCGCTCACTTAGGTTGAAACTAGAGTTTAATATATTGTTCGGTTTTGCATAGAACTTATTGAATGATTCATTATTGTTCATCCTAACATTTTCAAACTTAGTGGTCAACATTTGAAGCTTACAATTTTTCACGGTCTTAGTTCTCTGATGTGTGATTTCTAATATGTCTCAAAGCTTTATTACTAGTCTCACACACAAACACATGTTTAACCTTTTCGAGGAAAATAGACATAAAGATGGCATAAACACCTCTACTATTTCAATTACATTAGTCTAAATCATCTTTAGTCCAAATAGAGATATTTGTAGGTTTAACAACACCAGATAGTTCTACCCTTTTCTATACTAACCAAAACCCGCCCATCCCTAGACTTTAAAATTGCTCTCATCATAAGATTCTAGTAAGCATAATTTCTTTCATCAAAATATGAAGGAACATAGAGTGATTGACTCATTAAGACAAAATTGGGTCACAAATCAAATTAATAGCTCTGAAACCAATTGAAAATGATTGAACGTTTAGACCCAGCAACACCTAGTGGGAGTGAATAAGTGTATAATGTGGAATTAAAATAATCAATCAACGAAAAGTAAAAAAGTCACTTATTTATTTTTTTAGATGATTATTCTTGTCAATTTAAACCCTAATCATGCAATATAGATCAAAAGTATAAAAGTAAAGAACATCAATTTTTGTAACAAAGGAGAACACTTTGAAGAACTTTTCATAGTGATCAAAAATCTTCGTGCAAACCTGGCAAAAACGATCCACTAGAAGAAATACTTACAATGGGGTAACTATATCTTAGTAGACTCTGACCAACCAACCTATAAATCACCGAAAAGCCTCTTTGATTATGCAACATGCACTTTCCAACAACTTTGGACTTCTTTTCCCTTTGTGTAGATCCAAGAATGAACATTATTTTCCAACAAGATGAGGAAGAGCATAATCAAGGGGCTAACTCTCAAAGGCAAATAAGATAGCCTAGTCTTGCTTAAAGGGAGGTGGAATGTAAAAAAAAAGATACATTTCAGGCAAACCCGTTGATAATTTTCCATAATGGTATGAGAACTTCCCCAAGAATATATGCTGGAGCGCGAACCTCAGAGGTCCAGTGTGTCTTCGACACGATTGGTCCATTAGCGCTTAGAAATAGGCCCCAGGAGCTACCTCCTACGGAAAGACAACAAGGTTATGGACATGAGCTACAAGAGATCTCCCTACCTAAAAATGGGCAAAGCCATCACAATCTTCTCGATAATAGGCTGAGGATGAAGATTAAGATTACCCAAGCTGGTCTATTGAGTTGGACGACAATGATGAAAGTCTTCCATTTTTTCAAGAGTTGAGGAATGCTCACGTTTCTAACCACTTTGTTCCACGAAAAATCCCCCAAATACGAAGGGAAGGACGACATTGTAAAGCATCTTAATTACAAGACCCACGTGAGTCTAAGAGAAGCCTTGTCGGCATTGAAGTGCAGAGCTTTCTACCTCACACTTACATGGGCCGTTGAGATATGGTATAGCCGTATATCGACTGGAATTATAAAAAATTGGTTAGACCTAAAAAAGGATTTCTTAAACCAATATTTGTCCAACAAAGAGGGAGATGTCCCCATTCAAAGATTGTAGGATATGAGGTAACAAATGGGTGAAACTTTGAAAAGCTATTTGGCACAATTCACTGATGAGATGACTTACTGCGAACAGGTCACTGATAGAGAGACTCTTTTAGCCTTAAGAGGTCTTGACATGAATACCCTCTTTTAGAGGGATATATAAATAAGAATCCCGCTTCCTACGATACCTTAGTAGAAATGATGAGAAGCGATATTTTCAATTAAGAGTTGATAGACCATCGTAACCAAACTTCAATAGGACTCTCATGGCCTAAAAGGCAAATGAGAGGACATGTCTCACATTTGGTAGACCAACATTGGACCTAAGTCGGACATACAATTGTCATTACTTCAAGTTAAGCATTAGCTACCGTCGCGTTAAACACAGAACCATCTTAAGCATATCAATAGCTTTTGATTCAAAAACCTGGATGTATTTACCTAGAGACATGAGGACATGGTGGGTATCGAGCTCGACATTAACTTTCACGACCTCAATATTGGTCCAAAGTCAATGGAACTCTATCGTTACAAAGTCATGCTGTCTAGAAAATTCTTGGACTACATTGTTAATCAACGAGACATAAAGGCCAACCTTGAAAAGATCAAAACTTTTTTAGATATGAGGTCCCCTAGCAAAACTAAGGAAGTGCAAAGTCTTACAGGTTGCCTGATGGCATTAAGTCAATTCTTCTAAAAGGCCACCGACAAACATCTTCCATTCCTTAAAGTCCTCAAGGAAGAAAAGAGGTTACAATAGAACAAGGAGTGTGAAGAGGATTTTGAAGAGTTGAAGAAGAATTTGGGACAAGCCCCCTCCTCTTGAATCCTAAACAATGAAAATCCTTACTGTCGTACCTAGCTATTTTTGCAAAGGCTGTGAATTCCATATTTACGAGGGAAAAAAATGGTGCACAACTACCATTTACTATATAAGCAAGATCTCTGTATCGCCAGAAACTCGCTACATTGATATGGAGAAGCTTGCTCTCTCCTTGGTTACGTTTCCAAAAAGTTGTGTCCACATTTTCAGGTACATAGAATATACGTGTTGAGCAACTTCCCACTCAAACATGTGTTACAAAAGCCTGATGCCTTTGGAAGGATGATGAAATGGGGTATAGAAGTAAGTGAATTTGATATTGTGTGCAAACCCCCAAGCGCATGGAGATTTCATAGCAGAGTTTGCCAACACTTTAAATGTCTAAGTAGGGATGGAGCTAGTAGGTCCTTCAGCTTGAAACCTATTTGTGGATGGTTCATCCGGAGAAATAGGTTTGGGAACCGAAGTGGTATTGGTCGGCCTAGAGGGACATAAACTCGATTGTGCGATGAGGTTTGGTTTTAAATCTTCCAACAATGCAGATGAGTATGAGGCACTATTAAAGGACCTCAAATTATCCAGAGAGATACAAGTAAATAGACTAGTGTTTAGAGCAACTCATGATTGATGGTGAGTTAAGTGAATGAGAACTTCGCTTCAAGGGATAGAAATATGGCGGCATACCTCAAGAAGGTCATGGCTCTCCTACCATCTTTTGAGAAGTTTGAGATGACTCAAATCCCACGAGCTGAGAATATCCATGTCGATACTTTATCTAAACTAGCTAGTAGTAAATACTCAGAACTACTTAAGGTAGTACCAATTAAACACCTCGCTAGACCATCTGTTTCCAAAGAAAAAGAAGTTATGTGGATTGAAGGAACCCCAGCTTGAATGTATCCAATTGTTGCCTTACTCAAGGATTAGGTCCTACCAAAGGATAAAGAAACATCCAATTAACTCAAAAGGAGAGCTGTTTATTTCATGCAAAAGAGGATTTTCGTTATCTTATTTCTGATGCATTGGAAGAGAAGAGGCCAATTATGTACTTTTGCAAGGTGCATGAAGGAGTGTGTAGCAATCACACAAGTAGCTCATCGCTTGCACGCAAAATACTAAGGTAAGGGTATTATTAGCCAACACTCATAACGGATGCACTTCAGTTTGTAAAGAAATGTGAAAAGTGTTAGCGTTTCTCGACCATCTAGAGGCATATCTCTCAGTAATTAACTATTGTTTCTAGCCGTGGCCATTTGATAAATGGGGAGTCAACCTTATAGGACCACTACCTAAAGGGAAAGGTAGTGTTAGCTACACAATGTCGCCGTTGATTACTTCACCAATTGGAAGGAAGATAAACCACTAATAAAGATCATCGAGGCCAATACTTCCTAATTTATTTGAAAGGATATCATCTGCAGGTTCGAGACTCCCCCATTCACTTGTATCAAACAATAGGAGACAGTTTGACAACAAAAAATGTCAAGGACCTGTGCAAAGATTTAGGCATCAAAAAGTACTTCTCGTCGTCCCATCAAACCCAAGCAAATTGCCAAGCGGAGATAGTCAACAAAATCATCAACCACGTCTTGAAAAAGAAGCTTGATGCATCAAAAGAAGTCTGGGTAGACAAGCTCTCCCAAGTGTTATGCATGATTCATACAAAACGTCGAACTGCAATAGGAGAGACCCCGATTTCCATGACCTACGGTACTGAAACTATGACCCCTATCGAGGTAGGACTATTTTCACCTCGTTACATTTATTTCAATGAGCTATCTAATGACGAATTAAGGATGTACGAACTGGATTTCGTTGAAGAAATGAGAGTAGTTCCCAAACGAAGCAATGAAAATGCTCGATATTATAATGCAAGTGTAAAAAAGTGGTCATTTTCTAACGGGAGACCTTGTACTAAGAAGAGTTTTCCTCTTTTCCAATAAACCAGGTATGAGAACACTTAGGCATAACTGGGAAGGCCCTGCCGCATATTTGAGGAGCTAAGGCTCGGGACCTACATGATTGAGGATTTGAGTGGACAAATACAACTTTAACGTTGGAATGATGAACATTTAAGAGCATACAACCAATAGACTCATCTTGTCAATCTTTTTTGGGCGATCTTCTTCAACTTATATAATTATATTATCAATGAAAATGATCTCTATGTTTATAAATGTGTTATATGAGGCAAATCCCTTTCATATACGGTCTAAACATCATGGAATAAGTCTTTACATAGAAAAGCCACCCCCTTGCAAAAAATATCTCCCACCTCGGAAAGAAAGGTACGAAGCATCCTTACTGGCCAACCTTGAAACCTACGAGGCATACATAAATGAACAACATACGACTTTGTAAAGTTATCAATGGACAAAATTTTTTCATTTTTACGACTATCATAACACAAACTCATTGCTCTAAGCGCATGATCATTTTTGAAAAGGTCAAATTGCACGTCAATAAAAACGTCATTCAAGACTAATTATGACGGGCCTATACGAAGATCGGTTAAAGAGAAACCCCTTTTTTATATATGTGCTTAGCCAGATGGTGACCTTATTGATTCAATAAATTGTTGCAAAACGATCTCAAGTCAACACGTCAACTTATTTTGGTGAATCAGTGCATACTTTCACCCCTTAACGGTTCGGCACTATTAAGTCAATTGTGGTTCAATTATTACAACCCGGTCGATCAGTTTGTATTATCCTTCAGTGCTCCAATACTTGTCACGCCACTCGACTGTTCCCTCAAATTGGCAACCTCGGCAGTCAACTTACCTACTTGAGACTTCAACTCTCACTTCTTCTTGTTATAAATTCTCATAGCCGTAGGACCTCGATGGGAAGGATCTCCATAACGGCTGGAACAATCTCATCTGACATCCCTACCAAGAAATTTGAGCTTTTCCCTTAGAAGTTGCCCCTTTGCTGACATCTTTCACCATTTTCCTCTTTATGAGGCCACTTTCCTCCTCGCCTTGGTCTTCAACATCAGTTATTTTTATAGCAAATATGGAATCCTCCGCGATGGGCTTCTTTATAGACTCAACAAGGTTCGATGATTTTTGTTATTGTCAAACTCATCTTCTAAGGCCTCTCTCTTTAAGGTTTCACCTTTTCCTTGCCTTTCTTCTATAGGAGAGAGAGGGTTTAGCTTGGACAAGCGAGATCGCTTGTATCTCTCATGTTTGTACGCTGAAGTGCTAGTACGCAAAGGTTTCTTCTTTTTCGCCTCGTCAAAAAGCCTTATAAAGAACATGTCCGCCTTAACATACTTTTTCTTCTCATGTTGTTTTGGAAAACGAATGATGCATTAATGCTAGTTCAAAACATATGGCCAAAGCACACATGAATGTCGAAGCTACTTATCCTTGGTGGCTAGCAGCAAATGAGTAACGAAAAGGGTTTGTTTGCCAACTACGTTCTTGAAATGCTTGTTCTTAGCGGGTAGCTCATAAATAGCTTTAACAATAGTCCACTCAAATGGTTCGAGCTCAAAGCGGTTGATTGTAGCTACACAAAAGACAAGTCAATAATACAGCTCGCAAAAATACGACAATAAACATACTCTTAGCAAACAAAAACTTACTGTACTCTTGGTATTGAGTCGACACGATTATTTATGGGACTGTATCACCCTCCACCATCTGCCACAACCCCTCACTCAGAATCAAGACGACTTTTAGTTCTTTATTAAGGTCGGAGTGCCTAAATTGAAGGGTGAATGCGGATCCCAGGGGTTCAAACAATACAACCCCTTACAATTCTCCTCCCACTAGATGCCCTAGGTTGGAAGAGCTATGGAAAACATGAAGAGGCATATCCTCACCAAGAGTGATTTCCTTCCAAAAACGAAAGGTCTCTATCAATTGGCTCCATGCGTTGGGCACAAGCTGGGTAGGGCTAGGTTATACTGCCTAAGTATATATCTAAAGAAAGGGTGTAGAGGCAACTTCATCCCAGCACTCATAATCCCCTTGCTCACAGCAACATACCCTCTCTAGGAAAACAAGCTCGCTCATCAAATCTTCGGACAAATATCTCAATGGTGTATGGGATCCTATAGCGCTCCATGAAAGTCTCTAGTTCACCTTCCTCTATGCAGGTCGGCCACAATGAGGTCTCCCACCTCACACTATAATCTATGGGACCCTCTTGATCATCTGCCTACATTATACTTTCAGTAGGGTTCAATAGAGGCACACCAGCCTCGGCGCAAATAATCACCTTATCAACTATGTCAGAAGATACCCCCTTTGGTATTCGGTTTCGATTAAGAATCCATTGGATAGCTTCTTTTTAGGCAAGCTACAAGAAAAACATAAAGGTTTGTTATCACAAACGTAGACAAAAGGAGGTCTGAATATAGGCAGCCGCCGAAAAAGCTATAAAGATGGCCAAAAATTGCAAATAAGCTTTCAGGTGTTTAAAAACTTTTCACAAGATAAAAAAGTGAATAGGCTTGCCGTCCTGGCAAGGGTCTCGCCTTTATTTTATTCCGCCTTAGTATAGACTTCAACCAATTTTGTATATCACAATGGAGTCTAATTATAATATGATGACCTCGTTAATTAAATAATTATGTTAAATTGTACTTTAAAATTTTATTCATTGCATAAAACAATAGTAACTGATCAATAATTATGTATCAACTATGTTTGAAATGTCTTTTATTTTTGTGGGATGGTTGTCCATAAAGTTAACAGAGCTATCTATATATATTACAGTCAAATCTCCTTATTTTTGTGAAGTGCTTAATCAATATTACTTATCAAGCTGGTTCAGTTAATCCTGTCTATATATATGTTGCCCCTTTTACGTTCACATGTTTTCTTTAACCTTTTTGGACTTCGCGACGAATAGTATTTAAATTTAATTAATTTTTAAACCTTAATTTATATTGTCTTCTGATTAAATTTTAAAATATTTATCACCAAATTTATTTCTCATAGTATTTATTAATGCAGCTGTCGATTTTGTAAATAAGAAATTATTTATTGATGTTAAAAAGCTACGGATCAGTTTCAAAGAATAAATACTAACAATATAATTATTGGTATTTAAAAAACGATCAACTGCACAAAGATTTTATAGACGGATATTCATTTACAAAATAATTGCAAAATCTTGCTATATTTATAAAGTTTGAGAAGTTCATAACCAAATCTAGTACAAATAAAATCTTCAATTACATTAAGGGTTCGTTGGATTATAAAAGTGAAATTTGGGTAGAAAGAAAATGAATTCCAAGGAATCGAATTGCCTAGAATTGTTTTCCTAAGAATTGTCAATTAATTGTGTTTGATTGGATAGTTTTCCAACTGAAAAATGTTGAAATTTTGGATATTTTGATGTTCGTTTAACTTCGTTTTCCATGATAATTGTCCACTAAAGAATTTTGTATTTTTTTTACAGTTGGATACAAAATTTGTTTCTATTACCAAAAAAAAAGGTGGAAAACAATTTTCCCACCAAAGTGGTGGAAA
The DNA here is from genome assembly GCA_903798325.1 of Fraxinus xanthoxyloides. Classification (NCBI taxonomy): domain Eukaryota; kingdom Viridiplantae; phylum Streptophyta; class Magnoliopsida; order Lamiales; family Oleaceae; genus Fraxinus; species Fraxinus xanthoxyloides. The sequence goes on along the minus strand of CAIGRL010013902.1, from coordinate 2,007 downwards.
AACCAATTCAATAAAATCATGAAAAAATCACATAAACTTAAGCTAGAATCCCCAACTATAAAACGTGCAAAAGATAATAATAATAATAATAATAATTTTCAATCTTTTGCAATATAGCCTTTTGTGTACTTTAAACACGTGAGATTTATTTTTTTAAGTTACTTATTTCATTAAATTTCAAAGTTACTTTTTATATTAATAATATTTCCTCTCTCTAATAAGTCCAACTTAACTTCCTTGAAAAATTAACTTTTAAGCACAAATAAAGCATGCTCGCAAGTCGCAAGCACGGTCAAATCTTCTTAAATTAACATGATCTTGTAATTTCTCCCTTAAACAGTTAAATTCACTGTTGTTCTGACTGATCAAAGTTCAAAACTTTAACAGGAAAACGACATGAATTATTTTGAAACCATTATTCATCTGCATGCATTTATGCTTGCTACTTGATTACGCGTGCATTACAAGTAAGACATTTAATTTGGTGCAATCTTCAAGTATCCTGATTTTGGATACTAGTCGCTACAGTTATTGAAACCAGATGCATATACATCCATACAAAATACATTAAAATAAACCATTTGATTTATTTATCATGATCTCAACTACTTTCTTGACGCAAAGGTGGTTCAACTCATTACATGCTTTTATTCGATGTTTTATTTTAAAAAATCAACCTTATTAAGAGAAGCAACTCAAATTCTTATAAATTAGTTTATGTTTTCATTTTTATTTGATGTGAGATTCTATCCCAACATCTTTTACTTTCCATTTTGCTATGTATTTAGTATGGTGCAATAATTTCAGTGCAAGAAAAGTATTGCCAATACTGAAATTGATTTTATGCGTTAGAATATCGTTTGCACGCTTTTTTAAGATCTTAAATCTCGATCCACAGAATATATTTATATATAATCTACTAAGCACTCGAACTCTTAACATTTCTCTGACTTGAAATCGTTCTATGGGTATTTTACATGCATTTTTCTACGGTGTCCCAAGCTCCCAATTCAAATTGGTCTGTTCTATTTAATAATATTAATGAAGTTGAAATCGGTATTTTTCTATTCCAAATGAAAAGAATACAATTATAGGAAAACGCAAAAAAAGATTTTTTTTTTTTTCTTTTTCCATCTCTACTATCAAAATATTTAGAAAAATTCATTATAGAATTAGCAATAATTGTTCGCTGCATTTATGGTCAGATATGAGCTTCTACCCCGTTGGATGTAAAAATTTAATCTTCATAATAGGAAATCGATTTTCCTATGAAGATTAAACCTAAATGTATGGTGGATCTTAGATCACCTTGAGATCATATGATGTTTTATTTAAATTCTCACACATAAAGGTGAGATGATAACCTTGAATGAGTTTTTAATGGCCTAGTCAAATGCTTCATCCCTTAGATCTTCTCTCTTGTGCTCTTTAGGTGCCCTTTATCTCTTTGGGGAAAATGAAGAATGGCTAAATCCTAATTCTTGTGAAATGTGCCATAAAATGGCATATTTAGAACACACAATAAGAGTTTCATATTTGCACAAATTTTCTTGGACTTTATTGTAGTAGACCAATTAAGTCACACATCTTTATTGGGGCTAAAAGAGGGATCTAGTTGGAACTACAAGACTCAAGCTCTAATAGATATTTCCAATTGGGTCAACTCTTGACCAGTTGAGATACATCTATTAATTCCAGCTTACTCTACTAAAAAATTGAGATTGCACTCTTGAGTCAAGTGGAAGTTATAAAAGCTAATTATGATTCGGTAACAATAACCTCTGACCATGTTCCACGAGTCAACTTCCGTTTGACCGTCAAGAAGTCGTCAAAATAACCGTTTTGACCTTCAACATGTATTGCTTTCTAAGTCCCATTTCATAAGGCGAATTCGTTGTGATCACATCACAACGCCAGTCCAACGATCTCATCGTCGGATTATTGAGCTCAGGTTCAATTCCCTTTAGAAAAAATCTTAAACTGACAATCGTCTCATCATGATGATTA
>CAIGRL010013886.1:0-13111 GCA_903798325.1 Fraxinus xanthoxyloides | reverse complement strand
ACTTTAAGGTTTTCTATTTAAAAAATTGTACTAAATAAGATTTAATTAGTGATATCTTCAAAAATAACTAAAAATCAGTCAACTCTATTACGTAGTCAACGTGCCTCTGACTAGTAATAAAAGAAATGCCAACTCACTAAAATGACTAAAATGTCCCTGAAATCATCTATAAATAAGATCATATGGGTTATACCTTCCAAAAATTGAAATAATATCCACAATCAATAATCAATTTCTGACCGAAAGTATCATTTTCTGATCGAAAGATGATGAAATCTGCACCTCTCTATTCGAACAATTGGCTTCTAAAGTACACCAAAAACCCTTGCGGTTAACTTTAAAAAAATTATTACGTATTATTTGAGACCAATATTTTAACTTCTTATAAATAGCATTATCCAATAAATCTTAAATTGGCACAATCGCACTTTTCACGTTAACCCATGTTTGGCCCATATTAAATTTTTCATTTTCATTCTTCTACTCATTTTCAACTACACATTCTTCAATAAAATAATATTTTTCATTACATTAATAACTTTTCCTGCTTTTTCAACCACTAATTCTCCATCAATCTACTGTTCCAAAATACATTCTTCCAAAATAATATCCATCAAACGCACTCTGAACTCGCGTCTTAGAGGCAAAAAAAGTACAAGGCAGCAGAACATCTTCTTCAATTCCACCGCGAAACTGCGTAGGCCGCCTACGCTGCTGTCGCCTGAGCTGGAAGGCAAGATTAGCTTCTATTGCCTCAATCCTCGATGCTTCCAGTGTGGTTGCGGTTGAAATTCTGATGGCAATTGCGGGATTCTGCCAGAGGGCGAAAGTGGGGCAGTGCAGAGAGCAGACCTGGAGGCCAGCGGAAGCACTACCAGCTTCGAGCTTGGATTTCTAACCGGTGCCACAGTTAAAATTTGATTCCGGGGAATAACAAAATGTTCTTCAAAAGGTTACGATCAACCACTAAAAGACACGTATCACTATACCTTTACTCTCCAATTTCTGCGTTTCCATTTTCGACCCTAGAAATTCCGTCAAATTACATTTCCAACCAACCATCAGAAACCCATGTAAAAAATCCCAATAACATCGATGAATCCTGTATACTGAACCAGCTCTCAGATATTTTACCCATAAACCGAGATCCATTGATTTTCAAGCCAATTACCGGAAGTTTACCGGACAAACATTTAGAAATTAGGGCCGTGGATGAATTTTTAGCTCCCGAAGAGAAATTACGTGGAATTTTTCTGCAGAAACTTCGAGGTAAGACTGCAATTAGAAACGCATTAAGCAGTGCTGGCGTGGAAGTAAACCTGGACATTTTCTCTAAAGTAGTGAATAGAGGAAATTTGTCTGGTGAGGCGATGGTCACGTTCTTTCATTGGGCTATTGAGCAGCCTAATATAGCTGATGATATTTGTACTTACCATATAATTCTTAAAGCATTAGGCAGAAGAAAATTTTTTATGTACATGATGGCAATATTAAATGATATGAGAGCTAAAGAAGTGAGCCTTAATCCTGAAACCCTTTTCATTGTTCTGGATAGTTATGTTCGTGCTCGACAAGTTTCTAAAGCTATTAAAATTTTTGGGGAACTGGAGGAATACGGGTTAAAAGTTAATGCGGAGACATTGAATGTTCTTTTGCAGTGTTTATGTCAACGATCATTTGTAGGCACTGCAAGTTCATTATTTAACAGAATGAAAGAGAAAGTACAACCTGATAGCAAGACTTACAATATCATCATAGGTGGGTGGTCCAAGTTTGGCAGAGTTAGTGAAGTTGAGAAATTCTTGAAAGTTATGGTGAAGGACGGAGTTGAGCATGATTGTGTAACTTATAGTTATATTCTTGAGGGTTTGGGGAGAGCTGGTCGTGTTGATAATGCTGTTAAGATCTTTGCATACTTTGAGGAGAAACAAACTATGTTAAGTACTGGGGTTTATAATGCAATGGTTTTTAATTTTATTGCTGTTGGGGATATTGATGAAGGCTTGAAATATTACAAACGGATGTTGAGTAATAATTATGAGCCAAATATGGATACTTATGCTAGAATAATATCTGCATTTCTTAAAGTTAAAAGAGTTTCAGATGCTATTGAACTGTTTGATGAAATGCTAGCTCGAGGGATCATTCCTACAGCAGGTACTCTCACCACGTTCATCGAACCTTTGTGTGGCTATGGTCCGCCTCATGCTGCCTTGATGATATATAAGAAGGCAAGAAAAGTTGGATGCAGAATATCACTGAGTGCCTATAAACTGTTGCTTATGCGGTTATCTAGGTTTGGGAAGTGTGGGATGCTGCTGAATATATGGGAGGAGATGCAAGAAAGTGGCTATTCTTGTGATATGCAAGCTTATGAGTATGTTATCAATGGCCTCTGTAACACTGGGCAGCTTGAAACTGCTGTCTTAGTCATGGAGGAATCTTTGCATAAGGGATTTTTCCCTAGCAAGTTTATTTGTAGCAAACTGAATAATAAGCTGCTGGCTTCAAATAAAGTAGAAATAGCATATAAGCTTTTCCTGAAGTTAAAGAATGCTCGTGTCAATGAAAATGCACAAAGATATTGGCGAGCTAAAGGGTGGCATTTTTAATCTTTCACATCTGTAGGTTGGTGACATCAGTTGTTTCAGGTAATATTTTTCTGGATTCTTATTGAATAAGAAGGATGATCTTTCATTGAGTTCTATGGTCCATATGGAAGCTTAGATATAACAATTGAACCACTACTGAGTATCAGGTGAAGGCACTAGTTGCTCAAGCTTGCTGCTTTACCATGAGCACGAGTAGGAGATCTTAGGTTCATGACTATCTGTCCCTCTTCTACTTAGTTACGTATATCCTGATGGTAAGGTATTTAACTCGGTCATATTATTCATTACGGCAATAATGTTCATTGCCAAAAATTGTTTCATTATCAACATTGAAATGTTCTGCTCTTGCAAGTGCATGACTTCTTTTGCCCTTGTTTGGTGCCCATTGTTTTAAAACTCTTTTTGCTATGGGGTCATTTTCAACCACATATTCATAAAATAAAATATTGTGCACATGAACCCAAAATTTTTCCTTACTTTTTAACTACACATTCTGCTAAAAATACTATTCAAAACTCTCTCTCTCTCTCTCTCTCCCCTAAATAATGGGCACCAAACAGGGGCTTTATTGACTGTGGCTACCTGGTAGCATAGGAAAAGAATACACCCGATTTTTGCGATGATTAGGTTTAAAATTTCTGTTGCAAGACATGGATTTAATTATATACCCTGATGGCCTTTCACTGCAGTTACCTAGATATCATCCAAAGGGTCTAGGCATGTATTTTCTGTGCATCATTCTGCCTTTGTTGCTATCGGCGCTTTTCTAACTCAACATTTCTTTAATCTGTCTTCCAGACTGGTCACAACAGTTGTTGATGTCGGCCCCCCAGCTGATTGGGTGAAAATCAACATACGTGAAACTGTAAGTTCATTATAGTAGGGCTAGCTTCAATATTTATGTTGCTCTCTTCTTTCCCTCAACAGACAGACATACTAAAGCAAATTTTGACTGCGACTATTACTGTATGTGCAGAAAGATTGTTTTGAGGTTTATGCTCTGGTGCCTGGGCTTCTGCGTGAAGAGGTGTGTATTTTCAGTTATTGGTTTGTTGTACTGAGCAGTGAGCATGAACTTATAATGTGTTCTTCACTTGTATGTTGTTGGGATATACATTCTTATGTTGGTTGTTCCTTCTATGTTTTAGCTAATATATTATCATTCATGTACATGTATCGGTTTTGCATTGTATTTTCTGTTCAGATTTCTTATGAAATTTGAACCACTAATAATGAATCTACTTCTCGTGGAATAGGTAATTGCTTTTGTTTTATTCTATCCCCCTTTGTTAGGAATTTGATATGTTTTTGTGTGGGAATGTGCGTGCTCAAAGTGAGATTGTGAACTAAAACCATGAGATGATACTGATGCCCTTATTAACGGCTTAGGTCCGAGTTCAATCAGATCCTGCTGGACGATTAGTCATAACTGGTCAGCCTGAGCAACTTGACAATCCCTGGGGTGTTACTCCATTCAGAAAGGTACGAGTTTTGACAGAGAACTTTTGTGAAGCATGCTATGTACAGTAATCGTTCCAGCAAAGCGTGCCATATTATATTAGGAACCTAGTTACCACCATATACAATGAACAACTTTCATATTCAGTAGTGTTAAATGTGTAATGAGAGCATGTTTTTTTTTTTTTTCCTCTGCTTAGCAAATATAAAAATTCTGATCGCAGATTGGAGTTTTTAGAATTAGATGAAGACTGTATCTTGCCAAGTCATTAATCAAATTGGTCAATGTTTAATAGCACCTATGGTTTTTGCATCATATTTTTGTTCTTGTTTCTGCCATTTAGCCACTTGTTCTGTCTAGTGCCAAATATAGTGAAATATAATCCCCGTTTATGCTGCTGGTTCACTAGTTAACAATTTGAAGGCATGTCAATTGCACATCAACCATGAATATTTGAGTTTAGAGTAAATAGTTCAGAATTAACAGATTTCTGGGTGATTTTCAGGTTGTGAGCTTACCCGCAAGAATTGATCCTGTTCAGACTTCAGCAGTCGTTAGTCTGCATGGGCGCCTCTTTATTCGTGTTCCTTTTGAGCAGTCGACAACATAAATCTCATGGCTTATTAAGATTTTGCAGAATAGTTCAACATTCTTTTGATCTGGCTAAATCATAGAAGCAATCTACTTTTGTGGCAGCTCTGTTGCTCATCTGTCTTGGGGTTTCGAATTATTTTTGTGTCTAGCTTTGACCGGTCAGTTTATGTGATTGCATTAGCAAATTAGTTCTAGACGGTGTTTTAAATTAGAGATTGGAACTCATCAGCGAGACACTATAGTGGTTTTTTTGGGTCCGTAGCTTTGTCATTTCCCTGTTAAGACATGGATTGTTGTTTTGATTGGTTCAGACTCATAATCTCTCTTCATCAATGTTTTAGATGAGTTTTCGTTTAATTCGTGACAGGTATTTGGACACCCGACGTTTTTTTTCTTCTGAATTTTTGTGAACACTGTAGGATAATATATGATTCATTGCACTCAAATTCATTCAGGATGTGGCTTCCATTGTAACTATCAACGTATTACTCATAATGTAACATTTATAGACGAACAAATGTAGCCTAAGATGAAGTTGCGGGATGTGGTCCAGAGGTCACAAATGTATGACAGATGAACCTTGGAAAAGTGACAATTTCCAATGTTCACTCGTGTCCTAGTACACTTGATTGTCCCTAATGATAATAGTCCCAATGGATAATATATTATTAATCTTATTGTTATTTGTACTTGTCAGGGTAAATGAGACGTAAGTAGCAAAAACTTGTTCCTTGTTACGTATTTTATACTTGCCGTATTTGTCAATTTTCGTGGGTGAGTATAATAAGAGTTTTCCGTATTTGTCTCCCTCTTCACCCCCTTCGCTTCGTTACGTAGTAGCACACTCGCAACCTACATACAAGAGACGTGGTTAGTGCTTATCAGAGGCCTAGCATGATCACAAGGAATTCATGGAAAGCGAGAAAAACGTGGGAGGTTGGTGATTTGAATCACATATCACACCAATATTAAAAGTCTACGATTGGATATTGGGCTTCTGGGATCAGAATAAGATTTTTTTGTTCTTCATTTTTGGATATTTCATGGCCTTTATACACCGAAATTATTCATCTTCTGAATATTATAAGAAATTTTGTTGAGATAATATTTTGGAGTAAAATCTGAGGATTCTGAAAAATCGCTTATGATTGTTGCACATTTGATTTGATCATTGAATCCTGGTATTGATTATTCAAAGTGATCGATGCAGTTAACAAAAGATAATTTTACTTTAGGGCATCGTCTTGTCGCGAGTCTCGATCTACATTTTATTGTTCCGCTGTAATTGCTACAATTAATGTTTCTCCTACACTTATTTAGCTCTTTTTTTATTATCATTATTTATGAAATACATTTTTCTTTTCTTCTTTTTAACTACACATTCTTTAATAAAATAATATTACACGTAAATCCAAAAATTTTCCTTATTTTTCAATCATACATTCTTCATCGATTTACTATTTTAAAATACATTCTTCAATAAAATGCGACTCAAACATGCTCTTAGTAACGGGGTTAATAAGTCGTGCATGAAATGAATATCCTGAACAAAGATAATGTAGACAGGAAAGGATAGCTTATATAGAGTAGGGATAGCCATTAGCCAACTTCGTCAGATGTTAAATTAGGGATAGATATCCAATGGCTAGGATAGTAAAACTAGAGAAGGCTCTCTTTGTTCATTTTATTTGATTACTTCAATTAGTGGTAAGTTTTGTTACATGTATTAGATATAGCAGTAGCCAGTAGCTTTTACTTTTTGTATAAGAGTTTTCTGGAAAAAACTACCTTAATTTTTTTGGAAACTAATTTTTGAAAGAGTACCCTATTTCGAAAATACTTTTAGAGAAAATCGCATTGGACTTTATGCATAAATAGCCATTTGATAATCATGAAAGGAGCCTCAATATATCATTGCAATAGATACTTAAAGCTTAGCCTAGAGAAATGCAATCACCTTATTGCATGCACCTAAACTTCATTCCCAACACGATTTTTACGGTCTCAATAAATATAATTGCAAGGATTACACACTTAATCCAACTTCAAATTGCATTAGTCGGCTACACAATTCAAAAATTTTCAACCTTTACAAAATGAGAAAACGCAGATAAAGCATTAAAAGTTCTAGCATTTAGCATGCTCACTAACTTTCCAGCTATGACAAGCACCACACATCGAAATCCTTTCCTTGTGTCCTCCTCGTCAGCTCTATTCTTCCTCCAAGCCTTCTGACACGGATTTTCACACACGCAATAGAGATGCTGGGAGTTCTTTTCTCCTATGAGCCAAGTTTGGTCACATCCCTACTTGATCTGTTGTATTTCATGTGACTTTTAACCAGCTGACCAGCTGCAATGGCAGACATTAAAGAGAGCTCCCCGGCCAAAACTGAACCTGCAACTATGGTTGCTAGGAGCTGGGAGTTTGACCCTGGAGACTCCTTACTTGCACCCTTCACGCCAAGAAGGTTGAGACAAGCAGACTGCGAAGCCAGTTGAGTTCCACCTCCAACTGTGCCAACCTGGAAAAATGAACAATGGCTTCAGTACAAAGATGCCAGGTTATTCCTTGTACGTCAATATGAGCACATCTGTTGATGTTATAGATTTCTGAAACATAACCAGAAAACAGAATGCTACCAGGTCCCAAATCAAAAATAGATTCATCCACTAAGTCCACTTCCCAAAGAGAAAATTGCAGCATTGATTAATTTGTAAGGATATTCCACCGGAAGCTTTTCAACTACCATTAGTTGAAAACTACTCAAATTGGAAAAATATGTAATAAGTTACAGATCGTGTAGAATGTTATATACCTCAATGGAAGGCATGGTGACAGAGACGTGAAGATCCTTGCCATCGTTGACGGGCTCCATCATAGTTATGCAGTTAGAACTTTCTACATTTTGTGCTGGGTCCTGACCAGTGGCTAGGAAAATTGCAGAGACAATATTGGCAGCATGGGCATTAAAGCCACCAAGAGAACCCGCAACAGCAGAGCCAGTGAGGTTCTTGAGCATGTTAAGCTCAACTAGAGCGGGTACAGTGGTTTTCAATACCTTTGTCACCACTTCTCCATTAATAATTGCCTCACAGACAACTGACTTTCCACGCCCCTCAATCCAATTGACTGCCGCAGGTTTCTTATCAGAACAGAAATTCCCTACATGTTGAATGACAAATCACATCCAGGAACAAAACATTGGAACATCAGAGAGAATGGAGAGCCATGAAACAAAGTCACTATGCTACTTGTGATGGTTCACAGAAATGCGAACTAAATAAGTCTGATATCAGAAGCCTATACAAGCTGTGCTATGCTCCAAAAATAACAAAACTGTGAAGAAGACTATAATCTGTTTCAGCAGTCACCATTATGTAGATAATTATTAAAACACAAGACAATACATGGTAACTCACAACAGTCAGGACTAGCAAACAGCTTAGAAACCAACACAGAGAATAATGCAAGTCAAAGAAATTGTTAATAATTCTGCTCGGATTCTTGGAAGCAAGAAATGCGTTCTTGTTGAGAGAAATGTCAAAAAATCCAATAAAAAGAGGATGCTCAAATTCAAGAGAAATTAAGGAACTTAGCTATGTTTGGCTCATGAATATAAACACTCAAACCACTTTTGTTACTCGTATTTTGAGGACCTACAAGTACTACCCACTTATCCACCACTCAATTTACCGAGAAACACTTCCCAAACATAAAACACAATATAATAGGAAATGATTAGCTTTGAGAAAAAAGAAAAAGAAAAAGAAAAAGAAAAAGAAAAAAGAAATGATTAGAGCTCACCAGAAATACCAATAACATCCATATCTGGAAAATCATTTTGAAGGAAGTCCAGAACATTCTGAACACCTTTAGACACAATGTTCATCCCCATGGCATCACCTGTGCTGCAGTTAAATCGAATGTAAAGATTTTTCCCTGCAATAGCACATTGAATACCTTGTAGTCTTGCAAATCGGCTCGACCTGTGACCAGAAAACACGTTTTATTATGTACAAAAGCCTCAGAGAATGATTTGAAATTCTAAAGCAATACCACTAATCAAACACGAAAGGAAATATATAAACCTTTAATAAGAAAACAGATATGCCATATGTATTTGCTTGATAATTCATTAGCACAAGAAAATCGATGAAAAATAATACTGAACATGATTCACAAACTAAACTTATGCAGGCCAAATTTATGTAACCATATCTTCACAACACGTAATCAAGATGCCGTTGACAGCATATCAAGCACTTCATTTTAATAAAAAACAGAAAGCACGGAAACTAAGATAATTAGAAAGAACACTGGCGCACACATTTGTCTTTGAAAAAGAAATTTCACACATTTGAACATGTTCATCGAAAATCTCATGCCTTATTCGCCTTAGGGCAACTCCAACCCTTATGCCAAATTGGTGTAAAAATCTCCACCAACCCAACTTGATATAATGAACAATGTTGCACCAAATTTTGTTCATTTGGCGTAAATCGTAGAGTTTTTCTTATTTTTCATTTTGTTCTTCATTTTACACTGTGACAAATTTTAATATTTATTATATCCTTTGTTATATCCTTTTATAATTTAATGATTTAATGTAATTTATATTTGTTTTATGGATTATTATATTTATTAACATATATGATAAATTGTAATATGTTAGTTTATTAATAAACGTATAAGTTAATTCAAAAACATAAAGCATAGAATAGAAACAGACAATTCAAGAACTCAAACCATCAAAATCAAATGATTTCTAATCATACAAAACGACATAAAACATAAAAAATAGTTCTTTTCAAGAAGAAAGCTTACTTGTTGAAAACAACAGTCAAGGTATCAAAATTGAGCGGGTCCTCCAAGAAGAATTTTAGCTCCGTAGCTCTCTTTGCGGAGGCAAACCTGACCACTGGAGCTCTGGTCATCCCATCTCTGAGGAGCACAGAAGTGGCACCCCCAGATGCAAAGATAGCTTTGCAACCCCTGTTTGTGCTGGCCACGAGGCATCCTTCCGTGGTGGCCATCGGCACTGAGTACTCGCACCCATTGAGCAACAGCGGCCCCGCTATCCCCACCGGAATCTGCACATATCCCACCGGCATCTCACAGCACTGTCCCAATATCGAATCGTAATCGAACCCCTCCAAGGGTAATCCCTCGAGAGACCTCCCGGTCAGCCTCTGCAATGCCTCGCGCCTGATTGAGGCCGCTTTGAAGCAATCCCCGAGTTTAGATTCCAATGAATAGGAAGGGATTACGCCCGAGACCACAGACTTTACAAGGTCTTCATCATCTTTCAAAGGTAAAGGTGTAACTGAAATATCCATCGAATTGGGTTTGTTCCTAATTAATGAGGGAATAGGGCAATGGATGTTACAATCCTCGTCACGAACAAAGACCTGTTCGTCATCGTTTCGAGTTCCCAAGCGTCGTGGGAGGAGCGAGAAATGAAAGACTGGACAAAAATAATACCAAAGAATCCCAATAGATAAATAAAAGAGGCGATGAGGGACAAAATGGCAGCGAGCTCATAGAAAGTAAGTACGTGGAGAGGGGTGGAGGTCCGGATCTTGTCGCGCCACCTGTTGAGTAGGTAGTACGCGACGGAGAAGAAGAGCGTGAAGAAGAAACAATTGGTAATGTTGAGAGGGAGAGGGAGTGCATCAGAAGCCTTCGCCGCGGCGGACGAAGGTGTCGGAAACAGCGGAGGCTTTTGATGGTGGTGATGAGGAATAGAGGGGTTTGGGGGTCTTCGACGGATGTCCATGGAAAATCCCGATGTAGAGAGAGAGAGAGAGAGAGAGAGAGAGAAAAAAAAACCAAAAAGAGAATTGAGAGGAGGAGGAGAGAGAAAGTGAAGGAAAACCAATACAAATTTCCTCCTTCAATGTGGCTTCTACGTGTTCGATATAGTTCAAAATTTAATTAAAACTGAAAATATAGTCGTTATTAAATCTCACTCATTTAATAAAAGTCAACAATAACGATTAATTTTTCAATTTTAATCCGATTTTAATTTCTATCAAAAACGCCCTTAATATGTTATTATAAGAGTAAATTTAATTAATCCTCGTTAAACTTTGAACTTGTTACTATTTATTGACTTATCTTTAATGAGTTACTTAATGCTCACTCATCTTTTCATATAATTATCCATCCACTACTGACTTAACTTCCATCCCTCCAAATGGACGAAAAAATATACGTGAAAAATAGAAATCCTACATGACGTGTTGACAGTGTTAACCATGTCCAAGTCACCAAAAATGCACCAAACAAACACGTTTTTCTCTTCCTCAATTGCAACACTCCTTATATTAATCCCAAATCAAAATCTTCAAATCAAAACCCCCAACCCACCAAACCAGAACCCTCAAACCTCTAAACCAGAAATTCTAATTAGCAAGATGTGGATTCAAAACTCAAATCGAAATTAATTAAACTATATATTTCAATGGCAAGAAAAGGTGTAGCAGAAGCAAGAGCCCCTATAGGCACCATAGCCATGAAGAGAACTCTCATGGCCACTGCGGTCACAACATGAGATCGGTACTATGCCCAGGACTAGGAGCCGCCACAGCAAATATGGAGGTCACTTAAGTCCAAGCTTTGATCGATGGAGTAGGGGTTGAAAATGCTCTACATTTTTTCGGTGTAATGCATTTCACAAAAGTAGAATATGTCGTTTGTTTTAATCCATATTTGTAGTTGGTTGTAATAGTTACTTGACTTTATGAACTTTGCACTTTTCAGAATACGTTGATGAATGAATCAATCAACTTCTAAGTGCATGATGTTTTCTTGTTTTGGGTCGAGTTTGTTAGTTTTGATAGTTGGGTAGTATTGTGAGTGAATTAGAAGATACTTTTTTGGTTATTGAAAATTGGGATTGATTGAGGTGCATAAATGTGATGTACCAGATTGAGTTGGATCGACCTAATGCACAATTTGGTGCATTGGCAAATTGAGGTGCATCAAATTAATGTGAACTTTGAAGAAATTGCCGAAAATTCAGCTTGCGGTGCATTAGATTACTGTTTGAGGCTAATAATAGAAATGAAAATGTTGTAATGGTTGAAATGGAGATCGGTACTATGCCTAGGAGCCACCATAGCAAATATGGAGATCACTGGGTCATGGCTAGAGTAGGGGTTTAAAATGCTCTTTTTCAGTGTAATGCATTTTGCTTATGGAAATGCTCTCAGAAGATAGTCTTTCCATTTTCCACGGTAAGTGTAAATACGATTTTATGGTGCAAATACGGTATCGTAGGTGCAAAACTGGTAAGCACATATATGGTAAGTATAAATACGGTTAGAGATGGCAAAAAAATCCGCCTCGCCCCGAATGGGGTGAAAAAAACCCGCCCCTACGAGTTAGTGGGGCGGGGCGGGGCGAGGATTGCCTCCCGCCTCGGTTCGATAAGGTTAAAAAAAAAAAATTTGAAAACCTAACTTGAAGTCTGAAGAACCGAACGGTCCGAACTCAAGTTAGTACTCAACCCCTAACCCTAAATTCCTAATAATACATTACCTATCAATTAAAATCTCAAAAGGCCCAAACCTCCCAAACCTCTCTCTCGCCGTCACCGACCCGAACCCGCCCTGGTAATGTTTTTAAATTTGTTTTTAATGTTCTTTGTTTCCCTGCAACCTAGAATAAAGCAATATGTAAGAATAAGGAGAAACAAGAAAATAATTACTCTCAACTATATATGTAAGTGCCAGTCGGCTAATCGGCATTTATATATGATAGCTCACGGAAGTACAAGGTTGATGCATTTTATGAATGATCTATATAAACCGTTTGATTGCGATACAACTCCATTGTGAAAATTAGTATCCAGTTTATTTGGCAAAAATATCAGCTTTTTATGAGAGTACCAAACGTGTAGAGGTTCATTATCACTTTAATAGTTGCAAGAAAAAATGGAGATGCACCAAGTTAAGACATATGACCAAGTTGCAAACTTGTGCAGAAAAAGATTGAGCACTGAAAAGTTTGAGAGAGTTGAAAGCTAACTTAGTTTGTTTTGTCCAAAAATAACAGAAGTTGGTGTTGATGGAGAGTGTTGAATATCACTATTGGCCCAAACTAATTTAGTTTAATTGAAAGAGTAAAGCCTTGAATAACAGGGTTCAAGTCCAACTTAATATTCTTAGAATATGCTTTGGTGAGCCATGACATTTCTAGTAAATGAAACATTATTATAATCAGTGGCCCAATTATCCATTGTAACGACAAGCACTCTTCAATACAGAAATCGAAAGAAAAAAATGTCAAGCAAAGATTTATTTTCATCTTTTTTATTTTTCATTTTTATTGACAAGGGAGAAACAAGAAAATAATTGTTGGATTCTTATGTTGGATTATTGTAGAGGGTTTGAGTTTTATTTATTTATAATCTATCCATTTTGCACAGATGTCTTGCCCA
>CAIGRL010013846.1:0-13899 GCA_903798325.1 Fraxinus xanthoxyloides | reverse complement strand
GTAGAAATTGATAGAATTGTCCTTGGATAAATACTAGACAGTTAGCGCCTCACATACAATTACACGTGGCGCATCGCATGATTTTTTGTGCCACATGGAACGCGAAATAGCACCAATTCGTGTGCAAATACTTCATGAAAATTAAAATTTGACTTTTAGAAAATTTTAATAATAGTTAATGAAATATTTGATTAAAAAATTGTTAGTATCATAAAATATATGGTTAAAATTTATTTTTCACTTTAATTTTGATAAAAATAAATAAATTTAAATTTCTATTAAATAGGGGCTATAATGTTCTAGTTTGATTTTAATAAACATCTGTATTTAGTATATTTGATAAAATAGATGAAATTTATAATTTAAAATTAATAAAATTGTGGATACCATAAAATGTATAGTTAGAAACGAATTTAAAAAAAAATGAATTTTAAGAGATGAACACAAGCATAATTTATGGTTACCTTTTTTTTTTTTTTTATTAGCAAAAATTCAAAGCTAACTCTAGCTTAATTTTGGCGACTAAATGAGTCCAGTATAGGGGTGGCAACTGAGCATAGCGGCTCGTCGGTTTGGCCGCTAGACTGGTCGAAAATGCGTCCGAGCAGCTCGGGATTTTGACGAGCGGCTCGTGGACTCGTAAAAAAATATGATTTATTTTTTATTTTTAAAAAAAAGACTTATTCTAAATAAAAAAAAAATGGACGAGCTCGTGCTCGGCTCGTTTACAAACGAGCACAAGCCGAGCTTGTGGGTATATGGGCCGAGCGAGGCTCAGCTCAGTCTAATACCACCACTAGTCCAGTGTAAATAATTAGGGCACGTTTGTTGTGAGTTTTTTTTTTTTTTTTAAATAAATTTTACAAGAAATGATGTTTTTCAAGAATATATGGTTAAAAAGTACAAAAATGTTACGAACTCACCTTGTAAAAGATATGTGGTTGGAAACAAATTAGGAAACATAATGAGTTTTTAAAGAATTTGTCCCAGATGGAGACTTCATCCTCCAGCGCATGATATGTATTGTTACTGCTAATAGTGTTTCTGTCCTAAAACTTGGTGTCGGACAACTTAGAAAGTTACACTACACATTTTTTAATATCTTCTTGACCAATAAAAATGCAAGACTGGTTGATTCTTGGAGTACATATAGCTTGTAGATACTTATATAGAGTGTGATATTTCTCGAGGATGTTGATGACCATATGTTTCCGTAGGGAAATTATCAATTCATTGGATGCTTGGGCAATCCATGTCTTGATTTGTGCTTGGGTGAACGTCTAAGACATTTTTTAACTAATATTTTATTGTCCGAGCTAAGCAACAATGATTTATGCCATGCTAATCTTTCGAGCCAAATTGGGTTCAAGATTTATATCTAATTTATAACGTTTAGGTGCACCAATAATTAAACAGACGTATGATCTTAACAAAAGTTTTTAGTTTGAGGTCTCAAGTGTACATACCTACTTATGTTTTGACGTACGATCTCGACAAAAGGATTTTGGTTTGACAATATTCGTTGAAAGTGAGTATGGGTAACATGCACGTGATCTCTTGAGCTCCCATATAATTTTTTCGAAAGAAATCATGTCAAGTTGGCGCGTATTATGTCCTTCGTAGCATAGCATATCTAAACATCATCAATCAAAATCACGACAATAATATAGCGACGTTAAAAAAGTTGAATCGTGTATAAAATTATCTCCCATTTGATACAAATTCTTTAAAAACTCATATTCAACTAGACAATCTCTCAATAAAATAATTTTGTAAGTAGGTTCTTAACCTTTTCTTTTTATCTGTACATTAAAAAAAATTATCACTTTTTCACAAAATCTACATCAAACAAATCTTAATATTACGTACAAAGATAGATGAAAATAAAATAAATATCAATAATGCTTCATGTAGATTATCCTTTACATTTTCTTATACATTTCGTCAAGTGACAACACTTCATTGAACAATTTAAATTTTACACAATTTTTATATTCAATCAACACTTGTCAATATCGACAATGTCAACATGATATAGTATCAAAAAAAAGAGTGTACAATAGATATTTTCTAATAGATACATAGCTTCGTCGTTTTGCAACTATCACTATGAAGTTTAAAAAATAAAATAAAAAAATAAAATGTAATTACATTTCCTCGTTCACCACGTCAATGCTATCAACCATTCATGTCATCAGTTCCCATTAAATGATAAGCAATGATGAAATCATTATTACTACTCACAGAAAATCTCCACAAAAAGCCAAAAAATATTAACCAAAAGCAACTAATGCTATGACCCATTCTTTGACCACACTATTTTCGTCAATCTTTTGGGGCGTTGTGAACTGTGAAACATCGGTCTGGGAAATATTAAAATCAGAGCAAAATTGTAAAATTAATCGTTATTGTTAACTTTTATTAGATGAGTAGGACCCAATAATGACTATATTTTTAATTTTAATTGATACCAAATTGAATCTAATGCTATTTCCAAAGAAGACGCAAAAACATCAAAATACACCAAAAAATGGCGCAAAATATCTAAAATGTAGCACCAAATTTTACTCCATTTTGGTTCAAATTAGCGCAAAATCAATTTTACCATTTATTTTTATTTTCCAAACAATAAAATTTAATAATATAAAAAATAATATTTAGTGAACTAATCAAAATAAGAATACAAAAAAATTAAAATATAAAAAAACACGATTATTAATGAATTTAATATTTTCGTTAATTTAACATAATTATTTATTTAGTAATTTATGTAGTTGTAAAACAAATAAATAAATAATTTTTCAAATAAATAAATAGTTAAGAATAAAAAAATAAAGAAAATATTAAACACCGTTCGTTTGGTGTAAGTTTTAATGTAAATGATGGAGATGATTTTTAGTTTTGTGTAAAATGGTGAAAAATTTACCTCAAATTTTGGTGAAGGGTTGGAAATGGCAGGTTCGCCTCTTCAATATTAAGATTCTATTTTATCTGTAATTATTTTCAACTACGACATTCACACAATAAAATATTTTACACGTAAATTTAAAATTTTCTCCACTTTTTAACTACACATTCTTTAAAAACTCACTATTCAAAATAATATTTTTTCAAAAAATAAAATAAAAAATACCACCAAACAGTGGCTAAGCCACTCTTTTGACATTCATTAAAAGGTTTTTTTTTTTTGGTGTGAAGAAAATAAGTTTTAAAATAGCTTTTTCTAGTGAACGTGTGATTAAAAAATAGGAAAATGTTATAAATTTACGTGCAAAATATTTTATCGTGTAAATGCATGGTGGAAAATGAATTTGAGAAAAAAGAGTTTTAATTTAATGAATGTCAAACCGGGGCTAATGACAAGATGGCCTAAAAAACGGAAGAACCCTAATTTCCACCCTCTTTATATGTCACTCATTTTCTATATAAAAAATAATTTTTTACGTGTCTAAATGAATTAGATGAAATTAAAACTTAAAAAATATAATTAGGTGATAATGTCAAAATTCATACCTAACTCGTTTTTCAGAACATTGTTGGGGACCTCAATTGTTGTTTTTGTTTCAATTTAAACACTTTTGAACGTACTCGAAACAACGATATTGTTGTCTTGCACTTATATCATTTTTATCATCCAAAGTTGAAAAAACTAATAATAATAAGGATGTATGTAATTATAGGAAAAAAAATATTTTTGACAATTTAGATGATAAAATAAGTACATTATGGATATTTTAAGCCATATCATGATTTTAATTTTCGAAAGACGGTAATCGACATGAAAATGAAAGTTTATGGACTGATTTAGAACGAAAAAGTGTATACGTGACTATCCGAATAGAATTAAGATAGATGTACAGAAGAATGTTTGACAAAAGTTTTACATATAACTCACAAATGCGGGGCCTGTGATAATAAAAAATTGTCAAAAAAATCCCACCCCACTCAACCCTATTGTGAAGTATCTGTGGGATCTGTGAACCCCCCCTGTACCCACATTGCCGCTGATCCGAATAAGTCACTATCCTCTTTCTCTCTCCACAGCAGTCTCCACTCTCTATAAATTGTATCACTGCTATAGTAACAGTGTACAACAATTTCTCTTTCTATCTCTATATATCTTCTCCTCTTGGGTTCTCTCTCAGTAAAATATTGTTAATATACAGATTAAAATAAAGAGAAAAAGTTGTGCTCTGTTTTTGCCTCCCCTTACCCTTTTCTTGATTTGCTCAGTTCACTATCCTTCAATGGACATCTTTTAGAGTTTATACTCATCCCATCAGGTAAATATCTGGGTTTTTTTTTTTCATCCCTTTGAAAATACATAAAATTCCCTTTTGATCCATTAAACTTAAGTTTAATTTTCTTCCATTTTCAGTGACCCAAAAAGGATTTTATTTATTTTTATTTTTTCGCGTAGTTTGATTGCGACTTGCGAGAGGTTTTGGTCATGGCGGTGGTGGAAAATGCGGTTGTTAACGTGGCGAATCGGGCCGACCCGGATGCCCCAAAAAATGAAGCCGCTGTGGATCATCACCATCACCAGCAGCAGTCTTCCGTTAATGAGAAGTCAACGAAACCGGTCGACCAAAATTTCCATCTGATGGTTCAGAAAATATCTCCTCAACAATCCAACGGTCAGCTGTACAGTATAAATGGAAATGGAGTGTCAAAGGCTCATATTATTAGCTGTAATAACCAGAGTCATAAGAAAATGAACGGTGAAGATGATGGGAGTGAGGGGTTTAAAAGAGAGATGATGGATTTGGAGGAAATGTTGTCAAAATTGAACCCGATGGCCCAGGAATTTGTGCCGCCATCACTTGGGGCGGGATACCATAGTCTGGCTGTGTCGCTTCCCCAAGCCTTAGGGCACTATGTGTATAATGCTAACGGTTTTTTAATTCAGCAACATGTCAACTATGGAGTTCCAAATGGGAATTCTATTAGGAGGGTTGGTATTTCATCTGATATCCTTTCCGTTTTTTTGTTGTTCTTTTTGGGTTTTATTAATGTGTGTTTGGTTCATAAGGAAAATGAAAAAACTTAATGGATGAATATATGTAAACCTTGGACTATTTTATTTCTCTTGTCCTTTTGATATCTTGATGAAGTTTATTTTTGAGGAAAAAAGAGGGCATTTGATTAAAGGAAGGGATATGATTTTATCCATGTTTTTGGTGTTGTAATGCAATGTGCAGAAGAACAATGGCTATAGTCATGGGAAGAAAAGGATAAATAGCCGAACAAATATGGCACAGCGGGAAGAGGTTATTAGGAGGACTGTGTATGTATCAGATATCGATCATCAGGTAAAGAGACTTTAGAGTTATTGGTACTTTGGTTTGTTTCAGTAATGGTTAGCATGTTCAACATCGGCTTTCTTATTATGAATGTAGGTTACTGAAGAGGAACTTGCAGCGCTCTTCATTGGTTGTGGACAGGTACACCACCTTTCCATGCTGTGTAGAACTATATTTATGCAGACTTAACATTATGTTCTAAACGTCTTATCCAAATTGTTGGTGCCAAAGGTTGTTGATTGTCGTGTTTGCGGTGACCCAAACTCTGTACTTCGTTTTGCCTTCATTGAATTCACTGACGAGGGTATGTAATTCAAAGTGATGGTTTGGTTGTGTGGCAAACCTTTGGGTTGATTACACTGCATTGTTATCCATTTGCAGAAGGTGCAAGAAATGCTTTGAGCTTGGCAGGAACTATGCTTGGATATTATCCAGTTAAAGTGCTGCCTTCAAAAACTGCGATTGCACCTGTTAACCCTACCTTCTTGCCACGGGTGACTAATTCATTAGTCGTTACCATCTTTAGTTTCTTATGACACGTTATTTAAACTTGAATTGTTTCAAAGACTAAGCTGATACGAATATTTGTTTTCTTTGCTATGATATTAGTCTGAAGATGAAAGGAAGATGTGTGCAAGAACTATTTACTGTACAAACATTGACAAAAAGGTAGCTTTGGGATTTGTAATCTTTTTCTGTTAACGAGCATTTATTGGGCCACATGTAGTTATCATTTATTGTATTTTCGTATGATGCAGGTTACTCAAGCTGATGTCAAACTCTTTTTTGAATCCATTTGTGGAGAGGTTTGTAGCTGCTCACATAACAACTTAGAATAAATCTTTCCTTTGAATCCTTACTTCATATGGAATATGTTATCTGCCATAGGTTTTACGCTTGAGGTTGCTTGGCGACTATATTCATTCGACTCGTATAGCTTTCGTGGAGTTTGTAATGGTAAGTACCATAGGCTTCTCCCTCATTTTCTGTGAAATATGTTTCTGCTTAAGGATGTCTTACTCAAAACAGTCTCTTATCTTCGGCATGATTATGAATCAATTCTGCTTAGGTTCTTTTTGCTGATCATATATGATTTGGTTATCAGTCTTCTCAATTAATTGTTAAGATTTTTTATTATTGATATTAGAAGTTATTGATGATTTCATGTTCTCACTAATGGCTCCTTGTAAGTACCTGTCCCTGTCGAAATTCTTTATGGATGCTTTTTTAATTTTATTATGTTTACAAATGGGGTTCTGGAGCCGATCTCAAGCTCAAGCTAATTCTATTTCCTTTCTGGCACTTTATAGATAGAAACAGTTTTCTTGGATTAATGTCGAGTTGCTCATATTCTAATATGCTTATTTAGACTCTGAACCTAATATCAATTATATTTAAACAAAAACTTTTACTTTGGCAACGGTAAAAGACGTATAATTTCATTAATTTGTCCCTCTAGTGGTCAAAATCAAACCACTCACATTTGCTTACATCCTTCTATCGTATTTCCAATCATTGCATGTCCATCTTGCTGTCAGGTTTTGGTTTCCACTCATGTTTTTCAGCTCCCCTCTGAACTCAATTTTCCTCTTTCTACCCTCAAATCTTGTTTTCCTACTCTATGTTACTGAACTGTATATTTTTCGTTTAAAGCAGTCTTTTCTCAACAATAAAAGCCATTGGAGAAATGAAGGTTCACGTATTTCACCAATTTGTTTCTAGAAAAGATGACCTTTTGGCTAGTTATGTTTAAACTTTGTGCTAATCCACTGGCCAACTATAAAAGGAAATAACTTCAGTCGCATCTCCTCCCATTCAGCATTGGATCCTATTGTTAAATTAAGCCCCCGTTTAATCCCCATTTTTGGGGTAAAATGTATTATGGAATAGTTATTTTTTGGAGAATGTGTAGTTAAAAAATGAAGAATTTTTTTTTAAATACGTGTATAATTATTTTATGGGAGAATGTGTGGTTGAAAATGAATTTTGAAAAAAATGTATTCTTGAACAAATGGGGCTCAAACGGAACTAAATACACTATACATAGATATATTCCACAGTTGACATGTTACCGCAAAGTCACCCCTTCAGGTAATATTACTCATGACCATTATTCACTTTTCTGACAAATCGCAGCATTGTTACTTATATTAATTTTATTTGAGGTGGAAACCTAATATGAAAAATCTACCCTTAAATATTTCTCTCTCTCTCTCTCTTCTATTTTTTTATTTTTTCTGGTAATGAACATCCTTTTACTATCAAAGTAAAGAAAATTACTATTAAGCTTACATGTTTTCTTTGAGTGTGGACGTGTTACAAAGAGGTGCCAAATAATTATGCATGGTTTATTCTGTTAAAATGCACTTATTTGCTTTGCTAGAAGGGATTAAGTTGGCAGTAAATTTTTCCTTGACGGATCACAATGAATATTACTCTTTATTAAGATTTTATCTTTGTGAAAATGTTCTATAAATTATGTGTATGGTGTGAGTAATATGAACACTTTAAACGCCTAGGAAAAGAACGAAATGTGAAGCATATTTAACTTTAAGGTTCACGTCTATAATGAATTTGTATATAGTTGATACAATTGCTTTTGACTTTAAGTTCTATCGTAGTTTCAACTTGTGGTATCATAGGAAGCTAGGGAACTAGTGTCTATAGGATCGAGTAGTTTGCCCATTGAAAGTACCATTATTTTCCTCACAAACATAGTCTTGGTCAGTTTTAGACTGATTTCCCCGATTTGCATTGTTTCAATCATTATTTCCTCCAATTTACAAGATTTTCTCATATTTGTTGCGTTTAAAAAGTGCACCAATAAGAAAATTTATATCACTTATAGTTGATATTTGGAAATGAATTTAAAAATTCATTTTGGCTAATAATTCATCATATGTTCTTATGTGAGTGAAATACCTTGTTCCAGAAGATTCAAATTAAGTGCATTGAAAGGGCGAGTTGAATACGGTGAGAAGGGTAAAAGGGGATGATTTGGATCTTGACTTCCTGATTTCTTGGTCTATGTTGGTTGGATCTACCGTCATCTTAATTTTCTTAGTGAAATCTTGCATTTTAAACAGTGCATATGGATCGACATTAGTTCAAGGCGCTGCTATTGTTTCAGCAAGGTTTACTTTCAGTTAATATTGTTTTTGTAAACATGCATGTAGAGACTGTATTTTGTGTACACGTGGAGACTTGAACCACTAAAGCAAACCCATTTACTTCCATTGGAGAACTTTATCACTTGCTTTTGGTGTTTAAGCGTTACTTATTCTCTCATCACAGTGATTGATGTCATCTCTTCTGCCTTTCATTATGTTAGTGCTAGATAGTTCTGCCATTTTGCATGCAATGAAAATACTGTTTGTAAGACATTCACTTAATTATATTTTTCATCAACCAACACAAGACCTTTTACTTGGTAAATTTATCATCATCCAGTTGTTGATTTTGAAAAGTTGATAGTAATGCACTTAATTGTTGTTTACTGACCTTTTCCAGTTCCCATTATTTTCAGTTCTCTTACTGAATTCTGATTTTTCTGAACTTATTCAGATCTGGGTTATTTCAGTCTCGGAGTGGACTGATAGAATTAATTTCTAATATGATTCTTATTCATGGCGTATGATAATGTGTTTCTTGTTGTCTCTGGCCGGACATTCAGATTCATCACCCAAGTTTCAGATCTTATGATAAGTAAAACTTTGCCTTGGCATCAGTAACCTTGACTTTTGAGTCTGTCATGGACATCATAAAATGACCATTCTCCTCAGACCTTTTTATTATAAAGTTGGAAAAGACGACAAAAAATATATCACTATTTTCTTCTATTCTTAGTCTTTGTTTGATGCGAATCAATAATTCATTCAAAATCATTATAGAATACATAAAAATGTTCCTTTATGTTTTGGATGTGTTCGGATTTATATTTCAACCAAAATATTTTTTCTTTGGCAGGCTGAGAGTGCAATTGCAGCTCTGAACTGCAGCGGTGTAGTCTTAGGATCACTCCCGATAAGGTTGGTTTCTCTATACCCTTGCGTTGTTATGAATTACATCTGAGCCCGAGAGCGATACAGTCAAAATAGAAAGTAGAAGCTCACACATGCAGGCATAGATTTATAGTGTTTCACTTGTCCACTTGCTGCTGTAGATTTTCATGAAAAATCGAAAAAAGAAGTTTACGTTGGAGATCTCACACCTATCTCTGTATAATCTTACGGAGAACATGCCCCCTTAGATTCCGTTATACAGTGAGGAAACTGGGGCAGCTTATTACAGAAAATGGATGCCACTATACATATACACACTTTGGAATGTGGAGCCTAATTATACTGTTCACTTTTCCTCTTGACCATGATCGACCTAATCTCTCAAATATTTGCACTTTTGCAGGGTAAGCCCATCAAAGACCCCTGTTCGACCTCGTGCACCTCGTCAAGCCATTCAATGAACTGTGTGCTGATTTCCCCTTAAGCTGGTCTGCTGATATATATGTATACACTTATCTATATATACATAGATAGATACTATGCTGGTACTTTGTGGCATTTATGTTTTTGGGATTTTTACTTTGCATCTCGGCTGAGTCTTGCCACTTGCAGAGGATATTTATGGCTGTTTGTTTAGCTTGTAGAGTTGTCCTTTTCTTGAGGCTTAACTTGACTTATGTTGCACACCATATCAGAATTCTGTAGGCAGTGCCTTGGAAGTACTAATAGCATTTCATGTTTCTAACTTGGAAGAAAGGTTTATTTTGCAAATTGTTCTAGTCTTTACCATCCGATCATTAATTATTTTCTCCTTTTGAGGGTTTTCTGCCATGCTTTATATTGCGTTTGTTGAATATAATTGATGGCATGGTTCATTTGTGGAGTTTTAAATAGAAAGACGTTATATGGGATCTAGATGATTAACGATCTATGTGACGGTGACAACACTGTTCGTTGTCCAATGGAGCTTGTATGCATTTTTAGACATTTGATAATGTGGCGGCGACCCCATTGTCAATGATCATCTAGACTCGATGAATATCATTTGGTATTTTTGTGATTTGTTCACAATAATATGGAAAAATTTATGGCAATGTTTTTGAATAATGTGGTGGTGAAATCTATTCAGACTATTATTTTTGCCTACCTCTTGAAAATTTGTGAAACTTTTCATATTTGAATGGTAAGTGTTCTAATTGTGATGTTGGAGTTCTTATTATATCAATTGTTTTTAAGAATTTTATGAAGTTCAACTCTTCGTTTGGATTTCTAGATTTCTTGATTGTTGAGATGTGTTGGACAAGGTTGTGTGTTTTTTGACTGAATTAAAAGTGTTGTTTAGAAACGACTTTGTGTTATAAGCGCCTCTTAACCAGATGTTGCCACGTGTTGTGATCTGTAAACTTGGAATTGCGACGGTCTGGTAGCTTCCCACAAAGGATTCGTTGCCTCTACTTTTAGCCTTTGATTCCATTTAAAAAAAAAAAAAAATTATTTCTCTTACTTATTTTCAACCACATGTTAACACAATAAATTATTTTGTACGCAAATTTAAATTATTTTTTTCATACTTTTTAATCACACTCTCTGAAAAATTACTATTCAAAACATCATTTTACACAATAATGACCATCAAACAAGGACCTAATGGAGTTGAAACTTGAAATGGGAATTTTCGTAAGTTGTTCTTTGAATATTTGGGTAAACTGAGGGAGATTGATTTTTCCACGTAGTAACTTTATGTTGAGCGAGCGATCTAGGGTAATTTCTGAGTTTCCTAGTTACAACTTTTTAAATCTTGGTTGTAACTTAATAATCTTGCGGTTTTTTTATAATACTGTGAGCGTTTTTATTTTTGATAAAAGCTCGATGAGAACGTAAAAGATTTATTTGGACCCACACGTGTGTGTTTTGTGAGTTTTCCTATTTGGTAAAAGCTCGATGAGAACGTAAAAGATTTATTTGGACCCACACGTGTGTGTTTTGTGAATTTTCCTATAAAACATTTCTTGTACTTGAAGCATAATTCTATTTTCAAACATCAAGAAACAAATCTTCTATCTTCTCATTTTTAAGTTCCTGCTTAAATTTTGATGTCATCCTTCATTAATGCTTTTTGGGGCTTTCAAGATAGTGCTTTTCATACACGGCTAAGGTTAAGTTTCTTTAACTAAGTCACTGTTTGATCCACATTAAAATTTTAATTCTCATTCTTCTATTCATTTTCAACCATATATTCTTCAATAAAATAATATTTTCTATCATAGTAATAATTTTTCCTTCCTTTTTCACTATACATTCTCCATCAATCTACTATTTCAAAATAAATTCTTCCAAAATAATGCAGTTCAAACACACCAAATGAGCAACTTTGATTAGAATTAAAAAGTGGACCTAAACTTGCATGTCTAAGAAAATTCCTTCAAATTTTAAGATTTGAAGTGTAAATCAAGCTAGTATCGAAATAAAAATGCAAAAGCAATTTTCATACTAGCCAGTATTAAAATGAGAGTTAAGCTTGAGACGCATAAAAAATAATTCCTAAGATCACAAAATTTTACTATTCGTTTTTTAAAGTTGATTGCAAATCTCTTTTTCAAAAGAAACTACAAAAGTGGATTAGTAGTTTTTTTGGTAAAAAGGCAAAAGATCTTTGTCGCCTCCAAAGTCACAATTGTGTTACCCATTGTCCTCCCATCTGATAACGACATTCTTCCTTCCTAAAGTGGAGGACCCCAACAATACCTACAACAACCTATGCCCTTGCCATTTAAAAAACATTGTTGTATATTTGTCTGAATTGAAACAAACCTAAGTTGCCAACTGAACCCTTTGTCCCTACTATACACCTAAACCATATAATGTCTACTGAACCTCAAGTACAGTTCTTTTAGGATTATTTCTTCTTTTTCTAGTCTTTTGGAACATCCTTTTTCTGCACGAATAATAATATCCATCAAAAACAGATGAAGAAAATATGACTCGACTCACACACCCTATGAAGCTATTATGTTTTAAGAAAGAAATACGATTTAATGGTCTTTTATTAAATAAATTTCACTAATCGAAATACTATTTATAGACGTACGAGACATCTAAGTTATATTGTATAAAAAAGAATATAAAATATTGTGCTGGCATCCTTTTGAGAGAAAATTTCTCCCCTTCTCTTGGAAGGTGAAATTTAATATAATATATTCATGGACATGATAATGTTTGTTTATAACTACTATGGACTCACCAGAAACACAAAGATATTACCAAAAAATATATTAAAAAACACACACACGGACACACACACACCAAAGAATTGCGAAATAGATGATTTATAAAGGCAGGTCAGTTCACAAGATATAATAAAGCTTCAAAAAATCGAGCTGTCTTTACTCGATTATATGCCCTTCTGTAAAGGTTTTTATCATATTGTAAACCTTCTTTAGGAAGGACCATTCGATGGTGTGGGCGTGTGGCCAATTGCCCAAACGGGACGAAAATCTCATGCACGATTTTGAAATACAGATTCTTTAACTGAATATCGACCGAACAAGAAAAGTATAAATTGTTAAGGGATAAATCCCACATCGAATAAAGATGAAACCATATGCCAACTTATAGGGATTTGGGTTACTCGTCTAAATAAGACCCCAAATATTATATGGTATCGAGTTCATTAAGTTTCAACGAGCAATTCAATTTGTTTAAAACTCAAAAAATGAGCACGAGAATTTCAATATTGAGTTACTCAAACCAGACACCATCTTGTAAATGAGAATTAAAATATAGATCAATTTATAAGGGTTTGAGTTAATATAGAATTCCAAGTATAAAGCACAAGGATGAGCGATGCCTACGCGCAACTATCCTCTAAACCGACCCTTGTTGCATGCGTGTTGACAAACGCAGTAAAATCATTACCACTTTCTTTCATTAAAGTTCAAATCCTCATTGGCTTGCTTTAAAAAATAATATTGCGACTTTTTCACCACACAAAACAACTATCTTTACTCTTCTTGTATATAATCTTACCTTTCCTCTTTGCATTCACGAAATCTATTGCAGCATAATGTTCTTACAGCTCTTCCTCTTTAGTTTGATTCAGAAGGGACTCGACTCTAGACAAGTGAAGTTGTCACTAAGACCTTAAATTTTAAGGGCGTCCATATTAGTTGTCGCCTTGTCGGCCTTGGTTTTTTGCTTTGCACCCCCAAATTTCTTGAATCGTCGTTCTTGTTTTTCTTCTAAACACGATAATATATGGGAAATTCTCTCTCTTTTGGCGGGCTCGATATAAGTTCGTGTATCAGATTAGGCAGAGGAAGAAACAACAGATTTTTCGAGGTAGAGAGACCGGAGGTTCCAATTGGAACTCTGCCTACAGCAGCTGCGCCACCACCAGTCGGGGGTGAAGCTGAGACAGCGGCTGCAGTCAAGAGGATTAAAGTGGTCATTACAAAGAAGCAGCTTCAGGAGTTACTATCAAAGAAAATATCAGTTGAAGCAGTTATCCTAGGAATGGATAGATC
This sequence comes from Fraxinus xanthoxyloides, assembly GCA_903798325.1. Taxonomy (NCBI): domain Eukaryota; kingdom Viridiplantae; phylum Streptophyta; class Magnoliopsida; order Lamiales; family Oleaceae; genus Fraxinus; species Fraxinus xanthoxyloides. The sequence goes on along the minus strand of CAIGRL010013846.1, from coordinate 72 downwards.
GTGTAATTCAGTTGATTCTCAGACAAGTTGGAAGCCTATTCTTAAATCCATTCCTGAAGAAAATGAGTTGTG
>CAIGRL010013833.1:0-17928 GCA_903798325.1 Fraxinus xanthoxyloides | reverse complement strand
AAAAAAAAAAAAAAAACGGAGCAGAGAAACAATGAGAAGGAAAAGGAAAAAAAATGGAAATGAAAATTTTCAAACCTTATCAGTATAAAATTTAAATTTTCCTCTGTACAAGTATTGTTACCATCTTCTTAAAATTGCCTGATTCAATCTTCCAAGCAATGTTTAACTGTTTTTTTAATTAAATTCCTGCACTTAAGTTGTGGTTCAATTCAGAAGACAATTTTGAAGTTTAAAATGATCTAAATTTTGTATTCTTTCTTTGTTTACCCTCATATAGTTTGTGGATGTATGGACATTATTAAAACTCTCGTTTAGAATTTCTGGTTGGCATACACCATTACTAGCGATAAAAAAACGGTTTTTTTTAATTTTTTTTTTNCACTTGAGAGTTCTGAAAATCATTTGTGATTGCTGCACAATTGGTTTATTTGATCGTTGTATCCTAGAGGTGATTGTCCACAAAGTCGCATCAGTTATCGACATGCAATTTCGCTTTAGGACATCGTGCTATTACGAGACTCGATCAGCCGATAAATTTTATTTCTGCACTTTACTGTATTGCAATTAGTTATAATTCTAACAATTACAAATTAAAATTAGATTAAGTACCTGTTTGGTTTTGATAGAAATTAAGTTTTAATAGATTCTAATAAATATTGATAAAATATGTGATTAAAAATTATGAATTTTTTTAAACATGTAACTAAGTTGTTATAAAATTAAAGGAATAAAAGAGAATAATAGGGTGTTTGGTGTAGATTAAAATCAGATTTTAAGTGAATTGTGATAGAAGTTTTTGAAATGGGTGGTTGAAAAGATGTGGGACCCATGAAAGATGTGGTTGATATTGATTATTTGGCTTTGACTTTGATTAAAATCAGATTTTAATTCAGCCCAAACAGACCCTAAAACTTTCGGCTGTTAATAATTGAGAAATTGTGAGGTACATGATAATATTTTGCTTAATGATGATACAACAGCAAAACATTGTCATTTCATTAATCCAGTAACATAGATATGGTTTTCTTTAGCTGAGTCCTTGTCTCTAGTTCCTATGTTGACTGTGTCTTACTTGCTGGCCATTAATTTGTCATGAAATTTTTGGATAGTTACTTTTACCTGTCATTCACTGTTTTACCTAATTTGCTAACTCTATAATAATTTTAAATCCAGAGAAATGCATCTTCAGGAAGCTTTGGGTCATTTGATAGCAATTCCACGTCTTTCACATCAGTAAATTCTTTTAACTTGCTGGAAGTTGCCTCAGAATCCGGACAATCTGCTGAGATTTCCCATCAACCACAGCGTTCAGTATCTGGGAACTTTGATAGCTTGGATCTTTTCAGTGCACCCTTTGCACCGCAAAATGTTACCTCAGCATCTCCAGCAGCTGGTAGGACTCAATTTCCAGAGTCATCTCCAGCTCAGTCCGTTGATTTGTTCCAGCAATCTTCTAATCCTTCAGTTCCAACTTTCAACTCACATCAACCATCCAAAACCCTTCCTTCTTCATCTTTAGACTTATTTACTGAGATGCCTCAGCAGCAATCCTCTACAGGTTCCAATGGAAAAATCTCTGAGGGAATGCCAAAAAATGAAGGTTGGGCAACATTTGACATGCCTCGGAACGCATCATCTATGGGAATTGAAAATTCGACCCCTGCCATAGTACCATCTTCTGACACGAGTTTTCTAGGGAACATAGATTTGGGATCGCTTGAGCATAATCCATCCTCTCAAGATTCTTCTGACCATCGGCCTTCTGCAGATATGTCTAATTTATGGCATGAAAGTGCACAAAGTTTTGAGGCAACCACAAAAGCAGCGAGCATTCAAGTAAACACTATTCTGTCGGCTTGTGTGTACAAGAAGATAAATAAGTTTGGCCTTGGCCAGGCAATTTGGTTGTAGCATATATGACCAGGGGAACATGAACTTGATTCTGTTTATATTCAATGATCTTATATGTATATGGAAGTTATATGCTTTTAATGTTGTGCAGTCTTGGAATGCGTTCGAAGATTCCAAAGAAGAGCAGTCAATTGAGAACACTGTCAAAAGTAGCGAACCAGTCACCAGCCCATATACTTCAGATGCTTATCAGTGTCTTGGATTTAGCATATATGAGGTTGCAATATCTTCCTGTTAATGCTGATGAATATGTTGCTCTCCTTGCACTTAGTTGCATGCTTTTTTTGTTTGCAGGCCTTGCCTTCTTGCACTAATGACTAATTTTTCATTTAAATTAGTGTTCACTCCTTTCATTTTTGATATGTTTCCACTCTGTTTGTAGGATGTAGTACATTCAAACATGACAAATCACAGGTCTTCCAATCCATTTGATCTTCCCGATGATTCTGACATGGAATCTAGTAATATGGTATGACTTATTTACTTCTTTATTGTTTGGTCCTGCGTTAAAGGACTTGCCTCTAGATTTAGGGATAAGTGGACTGGAGGCCCTTTTTTTTTTTTTTTAAGTAAAGAAAAGGAGTGGGGTTTTGATTTATGTTTCTCACTTGGGTCACAAAATGACTAAACACTGACTTTTGCTGCATTATGGATGTTTTTCTTTGTTTATTCTTGATTGATACATGACAAACTGTGATTTAGATTAGTTGTTAAATTTTCAATTCAGAGCTGCTAACTAGATCATATTGTAAATGCTTTTGGAGAGCATATACCTTTGTTAGACGGATAAATCCTATGATCTTTGTATGTGTGTTGCACTACTAGGGTGTCAATTAATAGAAAGTTCATTTACAAACAAATTAGTAAAGTACTTGTTGATTGCCTTTAGCTTGTGGGCACGTCTGTGTCCCACACATATCCAGGGCATGGACTTGTGACCCTAAGAGGTGTATCCATGCTTCCTTGATTTTGTTATGAACTCAATAATAGGATGTACCATGTGCTTGGTTGAAAAAAAGTCGGATCTAGGTGCTTTATTCTGTTGTTACATTGGTTACCTGGCATCCATTTGACGTTTATATTTTCAAGAGTGAGGGATGTGGTGGTGTAGGAAGGAAGAGGCATTCTTGTCATCATTTATTAAGTTGCATTTAACTGGAACTTGCTTATCAGTTATCATGATAGGAACAATATTCTTCAAGATAGATTGGTTTAAAATGTGGAAATGTTAAGTTGTTTCTCACTTTCTGGAGAGAACTGAGTGTGACATTGATTTATTTCTTTTTATTTTTTTGTACAATCGTCTTGTATTAATCAAGATCATAAAATGTGGATATTTTTTTGTAGTTAAAGAGAATTATGATATTCAGTGAATTATTTCTAATTTTGATGATTCACTTTTAGTCTCAGTTCTGGGACATGAACTCTTTGCAATCGGCACTTCCAAATAGCAGTTTACCAACTTCCTTCGTTGGTGGCGTAACTCAGTCTTGGTTTCCCCAAAATCCAGTTACATGCTATGTTCCTGGTGGAGTGACATTTGATCCTCCCATTGGTACTTCATTTTCATTTGACTATCGTCTTCTTCAAGGAAAAAATCGTTATTTTATCATTGTGTGTCCTTTCTGATGATGGTTTACCCTGCAGGCTCATTGGGATTTATTGCAGGACAAGCACCGAGCAGCCAGATACCGTATGTTCTCTCTCTGTCTTTTTCCCTATTGACTGGTTTTATGTTTGTTGATTATAACTATAATCTGTTTGTGGCTCGTTTCTTTTGTGGTTGGCATTAGAGTTGAAGCTATATAAAGCGTTCTAAAATATGTCAAACGTTTTACTTATAAGGTTACATGAAATTGATTGATTATGGTATTGTGGTCTGATGCCTTTGATTCACAATGGGCTGATGAGTGATGAATATCACACCAAAAAGTTCTCGATTTCTGATTGCGATGAACATTATTTAATTATTTATTTACTCTTGTATCAATTCCGTTATAAATTTCAAACAAACTACCGCATTTTTTCCTTGTCCTGGCGCAGTTTGGAAATTTAGATCGTTCCTGCAATACTATTAGTTTGTGAATTCTTTTCATACTCCTCGACTTTGGGTGCAGAAATGGAATATTTTATTATATAATATAAAAGAGAGAGAATCAGATCTCGAAAACTCAAGCTAAGAGAAAAGATCAGGAAAGAAAATGAGATTGGAAGAGGGACTTTTAATTAACCTGGAAATTTTTTCAGCGATAAGGTGGGAGAAATAAAAAACTGTAATTTGGGTGATGATACATGTCATTCAAATGCTTAAATTGTGAATTTCTTATGTAAAATACCTTATCGAACCGGATTCTGGATTCAAGTAATTACTTTTGTATACTGCTTGATGATAAATCATAATCATTCACAATAATTTGTTTGGTATACTTGCAGGAATGTCCCGGCACAAGGCCATGTTGCATCTATTGGAGGAAATCCTTTTGCATAGGATTCAAATGTGTTTATTGAGCTTTTCTAGCCTATCTTTGCACTTCTCTTCGTGGAATCCCAACTGACAGAGCTCTTCATCTATATGGCTTTCACATTCTTTGCAAAATGAGTCCTAGCTTTGAAAATCCTGTGCAGTTCGTGATTACCAGTTGAACTCCTGGGATTTGTATTATTACCATTAACTTAAAATTCCAACCGAGCGTGTAATTGTAGGATCTTGAATTGATTGTATAATTATAATAGTAGGGATTTTTTCAACAAGATTCGCTTAGTTATGTAATAGTTATTATTTTGGGAGCCTCTGGTTTGTGTGATTGATAATTTTTGTGTGCTTATCTTTGTTTTTGAGAGATATTTTCACTTCTCTTATTTATTGTAGTAGTCGATTGATCCAGAGTTTGTCACATTTTTGGATTACATAAATCTTACGTTCTTTCTTTTCTTGTTTATCTTTATTTACGCGAAAGTGAGAGTTCCTCAAGTTTGTCAATTCGACAAATTTGTTGTGTGTGTGGTCTTTTTGCTACCACTTTGATTATGTCCTAGGTACAACTAAATTGAATTGGACCGGTCGATTCAGTAATCCTAATAGTCAAAAGAACTCTATGTTTATATGTGCATAAATGAACGTAATAAATAAATTGAGTGGATTGCTAGATTAATTCATCGCAATATTCTACTTGAAGGTTTGACGAAGTGTATATATAGCTTATGTTTGGTATACTTTAAAAATTTCATTCTCATTTTTTTACTCATTTTAATCTCACATTCTTTAATAAAATAATATTTTTCATTACATTACTTTTCTTTCTTTTTTAACCCTACATTCTTGGTGAATCTATTATTCCAGAATAAATTTTTTTCAAAAAAAGGTGGCTCAAACACATCCATTGATAAAATTATAGGCTTGTTACTTGCTCGACAAGAAATCTTGCAGCCATTAGAGACTGCTAGAATCCACTTCTACTATTTGAAATAATCCTCCTAACCAATAAACTCCCGAATCGGTCCTCTCCCCTTCATTTTCTTTCCACTTTCAATTTCGCGTGCTTCCCCCCTACTCCATCACACAATCTCAAATTTTTTATAAAAATGTTCGCGGCCAAGAAATCATAGGCGCAATGTCTCCAGTTTCCATCTGCATGTTCCTTGTAGTCCTGCTTGTCTGCTCCCTCTACAATTCCGCCACCGCCACTACCATCAGGACCGCCACTAATTTGGTCTACATGGAGTCCCCACCGATTCTACCGCACAAAAACTTGAGGGTTCTCTCTTAAACGCCGCCGTTTTCATTATCCTAATAGCTCTTGTGACATTCCTTCTTGTTCTCCTTTACTACTATAACTTTACTAAATTTCTCGTGCATTACACGCGGTTTTCTGCCTTTGCTGTGTTTTCGTCTATGGGAGGTTCTGTTCTGCTTTCACTGATTCAGCATTTTAGTTTTCTTGTTGATGTTGTTACGTTCTGTGTTTTGCATTTTAATTTTACGACTGTGGGTACTTTTTGTGTTCTGTCGAGTGGCGGACCGATTGTGTTGAAGCAGAGTTATATGGGGGCTTTGGGGATTACTGTGGCTGCGTGGTTTACCAAGTTGCCTGAATGGACTACTTGGGTTTTGTTGGTGGCGCTGGCTGTTTATGATTTGGTGGCCATTTTGGCGCCTGGTGGTCCGTTAAAATTGTTGGTGGAGTTGGCAGCAAGTCGGGATGAAGAGTTGCCAGCTTTGATATACGATGCGAGACCAACTGTGGATATGGGTAGGTCAGGCGTTAGGGACTTTTGGTCGGTGGGGTTACGGGAGATAATAGTGGAAGTAATGGTGGTGCGGTTGAGTTGCAAGTGGTGTTGAGGAATGATAATGATAATAATGAAAACTATAATTGGGATGGGGAGTCCATAATCAATTTGTTGGAAAATGGAAGTAATGAGATTGAAGTAGTGAGAGAGGATGTAGGAGAGAGCTCTCCTTTGATTGGTGGTAGTAGTTTAATTGAAAGGCTATCAACCTCAAGTGAGAGGACAAACAACGATAATGCTGGCTTGTTCGAGTTTAATACTAGTAATAGCGGATCTAGAGAGAATGAGTGTCAGTGGGAGGATATGGCTAGAACAGGATTAAGTGGGTTGAAGCTTGGCATTGGGGATTCTGTTTTCTATAGTGTGTTGGTGGGTATGGCGGCAATGTATGATTTGATGACTGTTTATGCTTGTTATCTCGTGATTATATCAGGACTTGGATGTACTCTCATATTGTTGGCAATCTGTCGTCATCTGTTGCCAGCGCTTCCCATATCGATTACTTTGGGAATCATGTTTTACTTTTTGACGATACTATTAATGGAACCATTTGTTGTTGGGACTTCTACTAGCTTGGTGATGTTCTAATCCTTGCTACTTAATTCTGTGGAACAAGTGGATTTTGCTGATTGCAACTTTGCTCACGACCTTAAAGATAAGGATTATCCTTTTTGACGAGGTAGTAATTTCCCCGGGACAACTTCAGCAGATTTTTGTATGCAAACAACTAGTGAATAATTGTGTATTTTCAGGATTTGTTCATTGTTGATTGAAACTAATTGTTGTTGATGCTTTGATCCTGAAGAGATGTTATTTTACATGTAACTCAATGCTATAGAGTGTAAATAAAATAGAACTCTGTTTCTCCTATTCGATTATCAGATTTGATTACTGTGGCATTTTCTTTCTGATTATGCTGTTAAAGATAACTTATGTAGTAGATTTAGAAAGATATGACTTGAGATATCTCTCCTTGGGTGGCGACACTGGGGTTTATGCCGAGAAAACTAACTCTTCCATATGACGGAAGTCTCACATTGGATATAAGTACAGAAATTAGCATTTATTTATAGAAAGTAAAAGAAATTTGTGATCTCATCAAGATATTAATTTTAACTTGAAGAACTGAAATTGTGAGGCCTTAAATAGAGAAAACTTCTTTATAACTATTGTTCCCCTTTTGACCCCATAGAGAACTTGGATGTAAGCTATGCATGACTGAATCTGACTCATGATATTGTATAGTTTGATATGACTATTCTTTTCTTCTTCCTTGTCACAATTTTCGTGTTCCAACCTTTTCTTTTCAATTTTCTGGAAACTCAAATTTCTTGTTTCTGTACAAACCAAACTAATATATGTAAATGTAGAAGAATTATTGAAAATTAGCTATATTTTTGCAATCTAATTACTTTTCATATCAACAGAATCTGACATATATATGTATCTTCTTTATAATTGTTTTTCATTCATGTCAGAGAGGTTTGAAATCACAGTGGAAGCACAACAGTTGTGAAATATTTTACAGCACTCACCTAAGACAAGTGTCTGAAAATGTTGCATTAACTCGGAACCCTAGGTTTATGATCATGTTGCAGGGAAGACTCTACAATGTTTTCCAGTAGGCACTGAGTTAAGAAATTTATGATCATCTATTCATGTTGTTTGTGAATCGCTGTAACCGTTAATGTGTTTTCATTCATTTTTTGGTCAAATGTTGCTAGGTTTATTTCAGTGTATAGTGAGCTTTCAGAGATTAGGAAATGCACTTAGAGCATGTTTAGCTAAGCTTCAAAAATTAAAGGTAGAAAGTACCTTTTAGCTTTAAAGCTACTTTTTTTCTAACTGCTTGCTTAGGTCTTGTAAGAACTTTTTAATCTTATCCAAACATGCTCTTAGTGATACAGGATTTATGTGCTCAGTTTCGAGCTTTAGATGCATACTGTTAAAATGATATCAATGATGATCCTGGTTGATGTGTTGGGACTTGGAAGTGCTACAGTTGTTAGTATCTGAATGTAGTTACTTTCCTAATGTCAGTATCTGATTGATGTATATATAGCTATGCTGTCATATGCACTCTGTTATATTTTTTATCTGATTTTGTCAGGGCATGCTTCTGCCTTCAATAAGTTGAGCATATGAACACAACGGATCTGATCTGTTTGAAATTAATTTCAATATATTTACTTTTCCTGGACACAAGAAAATCAACCCTTTGGATAAATGTTTGTGCCTTTGTGGAAATGGAAGATACCATCCAGTATAATGTTGGATGAAACCAGTTAATTGCGCAGGTGTGTGAATATATCGCTCTGCATTATTTGGTGCACAAAGATTTGACAAGTTTTTATGCAGTGCTACTCGTGTTGTTGGAGCCTGGCTGTTTGACAGCAACAAGATTTGCCGAGAGTGAAAATTGTAGGTATGTTACACCCCGTGCTCTTGTGCTGTCTTGAAAATTCTTTTAACTAGAAATTACTGTTGTGAAGTTTGTTCTTCTTTAGTTAATCTATTCTTCTTCATTCTCCATTCCTTTCCTAGTGGCATTCTGCTGCTGCATTTGGATTTCGTGTAAACGTACTTTGAATATAAATATTTGTTTTCATGCAAATCTCCCCTGGCCATGAAAAATTTCATTTGTATTTTTCACGTTCTTGCACAAGATGAAAATCTGAAGAGAGTTTCTTTTTTTCTCCCTTGATTCTCTCGCATCTCCTTTCCCAACTAGCTTTTTAATACTACCATACTAACAGTGATTCATATGTTTGTGTGTGAGATAGATTGATTATAGGTTTACTGATATTGATGTTTCATTACTATCCCAGAGATCGAAAATTGGGATAGTTGAGGCATGTCTGGTAGGGCCCACCAACCTTGCATAGTGCAATTCGCACGCTTGTCCTGGTGGAAGATTTCTTCAAAAAAATCACTTCTAAACGGCGATACCACTTGAAATGGGAGGAATTAATCGACGTCACGAGTATATCATGAAGCTATTGGGGTGAAAAGGCACAAGAAATGAAAGCGAGACCACTTGAAATAGACGGTCGAGTTGCTCCTAGGGGCCTGCAGGCCTACTATACATATGATGCGTAATTTCTTAGTCCGATCTTAGATTCGGCCCTAAATGATTTATACGCATAAAAATTAGTTTTTTTCTCCTCTATAAAAAATAATACTTTCAGGCGCTCAGCCTTGGAGATCATGGGGCTGTGATCTCATATCCCCGCCGTCCGATTTTTTTATTTTTATTTTTTCCGATCAACATATTAATGATGTCATCCCTCTAATACAATGATAATGATCAATCTGACGGATCAGATTCATCATTAGCATTCAGATTACCATAAATTATCCATCATTAAGTGAAATAAATGAATGTTTTTATTTCATATTGGTCACTCAAACTAAATTTATTGAAATTTCATCAGCAAACTTAATTTTTAATTTTGATGTGACTATTTTCCCAGCGAACCTTATCAAAATTGAAGAATTTGCGACAAAATTGTGATCTAACAAGTAAATTTCTTGACATGACTAGTCGAGTTATTTGTTTTACTTTTAACTTTTTTACACTTAGTTTGCTACTATGAGGGTATTTTTGAGCCACATTATTTTGGAAGAAAATATTTTAGAATAGTAGATTGATGACTAGTGTGAAACAAACATTTACGTTAGATGACCTCGAATGAAATTTTCTCGTTAAACACAATTATTATAATATTATCACCTTTGAATTAAAGAACGCGAAGTTGAAATTGAAAAAGAAAGATCCCAACTTTTCTTTTTGCTTTTTTATTTTCACATTCTTTTTCTCCTCATTTGGGTAACCCATTTCGCTTTATGCAATTCGATGTTCAATATTAAAAACTCGTACAGAACACTGGATTTATAGCTCTAGTTGAGGCGAAAAAGGAAAAAAAAGGTGGAAAGCAGAGAATTGTATTTACGTGAAGTAAAGTATTTTTTGATTTTATACTTCAATTTTGGAATATTGATCTCTATTTTTATGTCGATAAAGTTGAATTCTTTCCAATTATTATAAAATTCTTACTTTTTTCTACGATGATTTTTTTACCTTCTGGGAAGTTTTTATCTTCCTCTGTTTTTGGCTTTTCAGGTACTGATTGAATCATAATCTGATATCTAGTTTCTCGATTGATTTATATAAGGTAAATTCTTGATTAGTGTGACTTTTTAATTGTTTATTGTTTTTGGGAATTGATATGACTGATCTGGTGGAAAAAATATTTATGTGGCAGGTTTGAAACTGAGGTTTGCTTACTGAGAGTAGGAATTTGGGGGGAAAGATGGGTGTTGGATTGTTGGAAATTGGAGTTAAGATGAAAAAATTTGTGATCTGTACAATCAGAGGATGTTTTAGATTAGTTTACTGTCATCCTCTCCTTGTGGGTCTTTTGTGTTTCTTGATATTTCTGCACAGATCATTTCCTTTTTTGTTTTCATTGTTCGTGTCTGCGTCTCCAATTCTTATTTGTACTGCTGTTTTACTTGGAACCCTTTTAAGTTTTGGGCAACCGAACTTACCCGAGATTGAAAAAGAAGAGAAAACAACCGACGGGATCGTATCTTTGAAAACTGGGTTGTCCGGGAATTCTACTGTAGTTGAGAGAAGTGAGAGCTACTCAGTTGAGAGATATGATGAGAAAAGAAGCGATTCAGCAGAGAAGTTGACAGCAGAATCGAGTTCAGAAGCTGGTAAAACTAATGAGGTTGATGGACGTGATAGTTTGGATGATACTATGCCATTGATTGAGGAAAGATCCCGGGAAATTAAATGGGAGAATAAGATAACTGACGAAGCACAAAGAGAGTCGGGTGATTCGAGACATAAGCAGGAGAGAGAATTGAAAGAAGAGCAACTTGATAATGAGATACTTTCGGAGAATCAGTGTTTCCCTATTCCTAATGATGAACATCTTGAACCAGATGACGATAAGTCACAAGCGGATTCTTTTGATTCTGAGAGGGTAAATGTAGATTCTCTGGATTCTCCTCCTCGGTCACCATGGAAACGAATAGAAGAAGTGGAGGAGGAAGAGAAAGCAGAGTGTGGGATTTTAGATTCTGAGTCTGATATGGCTGAGAGTTCCTCTCCAGATGCTTCAATGACTGACATAATTCCGATGCTTGATGAACTTCACCCACTTTTGGACGAAGATGTTCCCCAACCTGTTCATTTGTCCCATGATGGATCTGATGCAGCATCAGAACGTTTTCCCAAAGCCAGTACTGGCAGTCATGAGTCGGCTGATGAGACCGAAAATCACGCGAACCTAGAAGTTGCATATGATGACAATGAAGATGCTGAATATGAAGAAGATGCACTAGGAGACAAAGAGGAGCAGAAGAAACCTGCTATTACGTGGACGGAAGAGGACCAAAAGAATCTGATGGATCTGGGAAGTTCTGAGCTCGAAAGGAATCAGCGGTTAGAAAATTTAATTGCAAGGAGGAGAGCAAGGAAAAATATGAGCATGTTGCCGGAAAGGAACTTGATAGACTTAGAAAGTGTTGATCTTCCATTCAACATTGCACCAATTTCAACAAGAAGGCATAACCCATTTGACCTTCCTCGTGATAATTCTGGGCTACCTCCGATTCCTGGTTCTGCTCCATCTATTTTATTACCAAGGCGAAATCCTTTTGATATTCCTTATGACTCAAGTGAAGAGAAGCCAGATCTTATAGGCGATGATCTTAGAGAGGAGTTTATGACATTTCAACCAAAGGAACCGATTTTCCGTAGACATGAGAGTTTTAATGTGGGGTCCTCAATTTTTGCTCCAAATAGGCAAGAGAAGAGGGATATCAAAATAAGGCCATATTTTGTGCCGGAAGGTATGATTTCAGAAGAAACCAGCTTTTCACAATTTCAGCGACAATTAAGTGAACTTAGTGACTCTAAGGTGAGTTCTGTTCCCGAAACAGAATCTATTGGTTCGGTCGGGGATCTGGAAGATAGAAAGCTGGCAGAAGAAGATATTTCTGAGGAACCAGAGGTGATTTCCAAGACAGGAGTCATTGAAGAGGTCATATATCAGGAGACTGAGCTGATTTCTGAGATGGAAGACAATGTTGAAGAAGATATACCTCGGGAACCAGAGCCGATCTCCAAGATTGAGGATGTTTCAGAGTATGTTGGACATGGAAGCCAATCTTCTGAAGATGTAGAATCCTTGGAGTTAGGCCAAGTTGAGAAGAGAGATGCTGATGTTGATGAGCTTGATATTCAATTAGGAGACATGGAAAATCCTTGTGAAGAAGGAAATGTAGCCAAATCAGAGGGAGTCCTAGCAACTGAATTTCATTCATCAGTAGAAGCTGGTGAACAGAGATACAATAGTAGTTCAAGCTCTTCATCATCGTCAGAAGTGAGTGAAAGGATCTTCATTGGGAAAGAAGGCGACGGTTTGTCAACATTGGAGGAAAGGAGAGATGCTTTTCCTGAAGGGAGAGACTTTTCAACTCACCCTTCACTAAAAAGTGATAATCTTAATATCACTAGTGCATCAGTTGATGATAATCCATTCAAGGATCCTGTTTATGATTCAAGCCCCCAAGCATTTAGGAAGAACCTTAATTTGTACTCTATGTCCTCTGATGTGCATGAAGAGTCCGAACTTGGTTTGCTGCCTGAGTTGGTTAAGCAGACTGTTTCTGTTATTGAGGGAGAATCTGAAGGGAGTAGTCGGGAAATGGAGGACAGTTCTAATGCCATCGAGATGTTGACTGAATTCTCAATGCCGTATCCAGTAGATAAAAATGAATCAGGGACAAAGAATCTTGTGGATATAAGAGAGAATGATATTATGGACTCTGAATTATCAGGATTTGACCAAATTCACGTGGAATTGCCTGCTGAAGCTTCAACAGAAGAAACTATTTTGTATCAACATAGCAGTTATCAGCATGCAAAAGGTGAAGTTTCAAGTTCAAGTTTCAATGAAGATATTCATGTCATGGTTGACCCTGTCTCAGAGCAGACTTTCAAGTCATCTGCAGAAAAAAACTTGGTTCAATCAGAGGAGGAAAAGCATTCTTTGATTTCTGAGGAAGCTCCAGTTATTCAACTCAATACACCTCCTTTCACGATTCAATTGCCTGACGAAAATTCAATTGACGAGGAAGAAGCTGTTCGGTTTGTCCAGGACCAGGTTCAATTGTCTGATTCTGATGTGAACTTTGATGTGGGGTTTCACCACGAAGCAGAAGAGAGGCTGATTTCTTCACTTTATACTGATGAAAAATCAATTTCTCGCTCTGATGACGAACTGGCTTTCACGGATAAACCAATGAATGAACCACCTTTCGACCATTGTAATGAAGTGCAGGTAAGTCAAGCTCTACGGATTCTACTGGCTCTCACTTGCATTTTTAATTAGACAATAATTTAACAGTGCAGTCAACCACTTCGTAAATAGATTGTGAAATATAAAAAAGTGATACCGTAATTTATAAAGATAAACATGATATAGTCGTGTTGTGCAAATATGTCTTTGACATTTCGTCATCCAAGGATTGGGATCAAGAATTCATATACTGTACATATTCTGCATCCCTGAGTGCATGAATGTTAGCATGTCAGCCTTTTTTCCCTTGACTTTTTATCAGATTATCTTTTCTTATGTTCATGATTTTCCGAAGACTAGTTTCGTATAATGAATAGGGCCTCTGCAATCTGCATGTTAGGATACACTTTCCTACATTAGTTGAATGTATTCGATTGCATTTTCAGCACATGTGACCTTGATTTCTGAGAAACTGGACATGCAAATCATACAAACACTGTGGCCATGCAGTGGAAAGTCCACCCTCGAACTTCAAGCAACAATCATCCTGGGGGATGCTTACTAGACTTAGGAAAATGGAATAAAGCTCCCACCCCGCCTCCATAAACCAACCCAACCCAGAAAAGGGGGAAAATAAATTGACAGTTGACTCTTTGATTTTGAAGATGCCTTGTATAAAGGTACTGATGCTGGAAAATATCATTGATTGGATTTAGGGCGTATTCGGTCGTGCTTAAAATCTAATTAAAATTGAAAATATAACCATTATTGGGTCTCACTTGTCTAATAAAAGTCAACAATAACGGCTAGTTTTTCAATTTTAATCCGATTTTAATCACTACCGAACACGTCCTTAGTGGTCAAGAGAATTAAAAATGTCCGGACTCTAGTACTAATTACTAACTAGTCTTGCCAATTGGCTTTCGGTTGTAGAAAAACAGGTTTAAAGGGTGTGTATGACCATCTGCAATGACTTCATTTCTTTAAGGTGGTTTTTATTGTAAATTTGGGTTTCTTGAACTAAGCTTGAGCTATATAAGAGAGTAGTTTTTGGGTCTTCATTCTGGAATGGCATTGGCATCCTTAAAATGACTTCAGTATGAACAATTCTGACCTCCTTTACTTTAGCTTCCTTGAGTGTAGTGCCACATTATCATATTCCTGTAATCTGTGTGGGTACGTAGTTTTTCATGGCAATGCTTAAAATTTGTTCTTTAGATCCCATGTTCTTCTGGAGAAACGTGTAGGTGGATGCATTCACATAATGGATTGTGATGGAGCAATGATGAAGTCAAAGAAGAATATTTAGATTGGTGGGAGAGAATATATGGTATTGGCCATGTATTGTGATATAGGTAGTTTCGTGCTCCAAAATTCTTGACAGAAGCCTAATTGGTTATCTTTTTCAATCTTCATGTTGGGCTATGCCTTGGGATATATGTAGTCCTCTGGTAGTTGAAAAGCAAAAAAAATTATTAAACTTCAGTTGTAGCTCATTCTGCTTCAGTTTTGCTAATAGAAGAAAAATAAAAATATGCGGGGCTCTATTAGAGCTTAGTTACCTCTCTTTAGGGCAAACCATTTAATGGCAGTTCCAATTCATTTTTATATAAATTGAATGAGAAAATGCCCAGACCTAGCATGCTGAGGGATTTGGAATATTTGAAGTTCTGTCATAGGGATGAAACGAGGAATGAGGAAAAGAGGCATTGTCATTGCCGCTAGGGTGATGCGATAAGCCACATAATAGAATTTAGGATTTAGTAATGCAACAAGCTCAACTGCATAAATTCACCAATTAATTGTCCATTTGAGTCTGACTTCAAGATTAATGAACTCTAATCTTTCACTACTAGATTACTGCAGATTTCAAGGAAAATAAAAATACCACAGTATGAGAATATAAAGTCCCAGTCCCTTGAAGAATAATTGTTTATAATTTTATAGCATCAATCATAGTAAGTTTCATATGGATAATGTTGTGACATCAATTATCATGATTGAGCTTTGACCTTATAAAGACAACTGTGTAAGCCTGTTAAGCACATTTGGATTTGTGCTTTCTAGTTCACATGTTTTATATTCCTTGGACACCGGTACGCAGTACTTCATGTACAAGCATATTCTGCTAGCAGAAAACTTCTGAGAATGGATATTCTTTTAAGAATAACAATATTTACTAGATGTAGTAGCAAAATCTTTAATTAATAATTTCTTTCCACTTTTATCAGATAATCAGTCCGCAGGTTTAACTTAAAAGAATGATATTTTGATTTATCTATGGTAGAAAGAGGGAGACATGAGTAGTTTATTTTCATAATCACACTTCAAGAAATTGACCCGTGTTTCAGTTTCTCTGCTCTGGTATTTATCATGACATTTTTTACTGTTTCCAGTGCCATTTTACTCTGTGTTATGGTTGTACTCTGATGGTGAAGTGTGTGTCTAAATACATATACGTACACACGTGTGCATGACATTTCTTCCGTTTCCAAGTGTCATTTTACTCTATTTACATTTTATTTCTGTATTGTGATGGTACATTGCATGTGTCTATATGCTGACTCGTCCACACATGCATGCATGGACATACTAGGCTGCAGGGAATAACTAATGATCTCGTCTGATATGATATAGGAAGCACCTAATACCATGTTCGAGTCAATTGAGGAAGCAAGAACTAAAGACAGCTTGAATGTCCCAGATGTCAAAAAACATGATGCTGAAGTCCTGTCAAATGTCAACTCTCCATCGAGTCCAGAATTTATTTCGATTCCATCAGAGGGCTATGAAAATAAAACCCCTGCAAGTATATCGAATTCGAACACGATCACCAGGGGTGAAGTTGGAAATGGAGATCCAACTTCAGAATTAGATAATTCCAACTTTCCAGCGGAAGCAATTAGTTCTCATGTTGACGAATATATTATGGTTGAAACTACGGATGAGATCAAGGAAATTGATGGTCTATCGTCAGAGTTGGATACGGTTGGTGATTTTAATGTCAACCAATGTCAATCAAGCCTCAACAAGTTTGAAAAACACGTGGATTCTTCTGAAGAAAGCCTTTCTTCACCACATGAGGCTACCGATGCAATTGAACGTGTTGGTTCATCGAATGGAGGATTTGCTGGAAGAGATGCCCAGGACTCTACTGACCAAAAGGAAATCGAGCACAATTTGAGTTTCGAAGAAAATAATTCTAGTATGCATATAGTTGAAGCGCGATCCATAGAAGATATTGAATCTATTTTTAAGGAATACAAATTAAAATCCGTGGAAACTGATGTCGTGGATGTAGAGCCTGCGATAATGCATCGAGATCTAGTTGATGTAGATGCTGATGCTGTAATGCCGGAACTCAAAGCACAAACACTTCAAGATAGTGACTTGGTGTTTAAGAAAATCGGCGAGAGAGAAATCGAGAAGCCTATTGATGTTGAGCCAACCCATGCTGAGCTGATAGTGGAGGAAACTAAAGTTGGAGCACCAATTCTTGAAGTTCTATCAACTGAAGATTCCATTTTGGTTCCTTCGCAAGCCCATGATAGTATTGTTCAGAAACTTACCCCGCCTGATTCAGTTGATGATGCTCTACATGCGCTGGAGTCCATAGACATACAAGGACCCCCTTCAGAATTGCATGCTGTGGAACCAATACCTTCTGAAGATATTAAATTGGTCCCAAAGAAAGTCGAAGAAGGTAATCTAGATAAAATTCTGAAGCCAAATTCGGAGGATGGATCGGCTGAAGTCAGGGCACATGAAGTAAGTTTGTCCAACCAGGATGCGGAATCAAGTATTAAAGAAAATGGTGTAAAAGAAGTAAACACAGTTTCTGCTGGAGAGCCTGACCGTGAAGTTGAAATTCCTAAGGACACAAGTTCAACTACATCTTTAAAAGAGAAGAAGAAAAATTCCCAAAAGTTGAGCTCAAGTTCTGACTCAAGTTCTAGTGATTCCGAAAGAGAGTAGTAAGAAAGCGAACAAGATTGGGAAGAAAATGGTGTTCCGTGTCCTCTGTTGTGCTTTCCATTGGGAAAAGGGGCAAGCAGTCATCTAATATTTTGTTGCTCATTGTGTTTTTCTTTAACGGAGTTGGGTTTTTGTTCATGTTGCTTCAAGTGATTAGCGAGATGGTGACTTCCTTCAAGAATGTGTTTCTATTTATTTCTTGGAGTTCTTCAGCGTGGTGAGATTTTCCTTCTTCGGGTTGTGGTTACTTTTCTTCTGTGGGCAGTTTTGAGGCTTGTTTCGACCTTTCACATTGTTATATACTGCACTTTTTGAACATAAACTTGGGATTCGAGCATGTGTTCTTAAAATATGTGGAGATCCTTGTTTTAGTTCGTAAATGTCTCCTAATATACTGTATTTATGATGTAAAAGTTACAATTGGAATGAGTTTCTT
>CAIGRL010013822.1:0-10350 GCA_903798325.1 Fraxinus xanthoxyloides | reverse complement strand
AATATTTTCCCACCTATTAGGTGAGAAAACGTTTTCCACCTTTTGTGCATCAAAGGGTTGTACCTAGGAAAAGGGAGGAAAACATTTTCCGTGGAAAATTTAGCATATCAAACAGTCAAAAAGTAGAAGTTGAAAAATATTTTCCTACTTCCAGGGAAAATATAACGAATCAAACACGGCCTAAATGAAAATGGCAACTCTTGCACAGTTGAGCACTATGCAAGATTGCTAGAGCAAAAACAATCTTCCTAGAATTTGAGGCCTAGGATGAATTGCTCACTTTATCCAAGATAAATCCTGTCGATCACACAGTTATTAAGATTCTAATTTGTATTTTGCCTTCAGTACTGTCACGTACAGTCCTTGCGTGAGATTATAACTTCGTTTCCATCAATCAGACAATTTTTGCCATGTTAAACCTAAATTGTATATACCTTTCAAACGTACAGTCAAATATCGTCGAATCCACCTCATAAAACACAACATACTTCTCAAGCTAGTCCGAGATAGTATTTTCGTACCAAGCAAGAAATTTGGCCCGCTTTGAATCTTTGTATAGATTCAAATTCCTCGTACTCCCTTCATTGGTTGAGTACTTGAGTTGAAGGTTGACTATCCGCCAGAGCAAAAGAACCATAGAAACGAAAAAGATAAAAGAAACAGGGCTGTAGAATTATGCCAAGCAAAAGAGAGGACACCAATGTTTCGTCAAGGCGCATCTTCACTTGCAACAAGTGAAGAGAGTCGGGAAAAAAACTTGTATTCTTTTTCTTATCTGTTTTCCAAGTAATCCAAAAGAAATAAATACCACAACACGGCTCACCACCCTTTCAGCAGGGAAAATTCGTATTTCTAGTGTATAAAATGCCTGGTCATATTGCACAGCGGACATCACTAAATTATATTTCTTTTGAAGGCAAAAAAGGGACGAAATTAAATAGATATCACCATAAGTTTCTCTATGAGACAGGTGGCATGATACAGAGGAGCTAAAATCTAAAGATTCACTAAGGATAGACCTAGAAAATGAACTTGAGAAGAATGATTCAACATTCTTACAATCACTTTTCTTTATGCTTGAATAGTTTCAGCAACTGTTTTTAAAATTCGTCTTTGCGGCCAGACCTGCAGAAAACAAAATAATATGCACGCGTCATTTCTTTTATGGTAATTAGAGGAGATACGTTAGGAAGAATTACCTAGACTTGAACTATTTCAGGAAGACTAACTTAACAAAGCCAGTTGAGAATCTCCGGCGACCACAGGCGTCACGGTTCTATGAAATTGGTAGCAAATTTTACTAAAATGACTTAAATCGGTTTTTTCAATTGAACCAGTTAAAATATTCAAACCTAAACTAATTAAATGATTTCTGCCAACAGACTATGCATGTCTAGATAATTTAATAAGGGCAAGGTTTAAATAGGCGAAACTAAGTACTGAGGCAGTTTTTCTTTATGAGGCGAGGCGTAAACCTCAAGGCGGATTGAGGCGTTAGCCTAAAAAATACCGTCTCGAGGCATACTACATGCGCCTCACGGTGAGGTGGGCCTCACTACCGCCTTTTTAAACCATGAATAAGGGTATGATGCATCTATTTTAACTTCCAGAAATAATTAAAATTTAAAAGAATTTCCCTTAATCAAGTCTATTAACCACCAAAATAAACTACCTTGCATAAACCAAAAAGCTCACTCCTCTGATTCAAATGATGGCTGGCGTGTTTTAACAATACAGTTTATGTAACCACTATCGTGTAGTCCACCATTCAACCTCTTCAACACATTCATCTGGGAATAGGGATATGCCTAGTACTAAAATATTCGAAAGTAGTTCTTGTGCGAAAGTAGTGACACAGAAAATTGCTTACCTAGTGTCATCGTCTATTTCTAGGTTTGCAGCGGAATTCAGCTAAGAGTGCTATATGATCTGATGACCACTCTGGAGAAGGAAGAGCCGTATCTTTTCGCAAGCTATCCTCATCCAAAAGCTCCAACAGCGACTCCACAGTTAAGGAGTCCGCTGAAAGCATGAATAAAACTTATCTCTTAAAACATATAAAATAATTCCAACAATGCAAATTAGCTATTTATAAAATTACAAATAAAAAGCATTTAACATGATAACAAATAATGACTTGTTGCAAACAAACTGAAATAAAATGTGACCAGCACAAAAAAAACATCAAACAGATACCTGAATAAAATATGTAATCATGAGTACTAATAAAATCTCTGGTGCAGTTCGTAAATAGGGGTTCATTTGTCCCAGGATCCATTTTCCTTCTCTGCTCTAGACCAAGACCAACTCCAACTCTTGCAAAGGATGAGTATGCACTTACCTTTTTGAGTAGAACACCACAACCAGAAATGTTAAGCAACTACATGACTCAGATAGTTTAGACAAATAATTAGTTGGAAGCATCTTAAGACTTATTAGGATGATACCAGTGGCAGCTGATGTGTCAGTTTGCTAACAGGCCGAAGAATTTGAAGTGGGTCTACTGCTAAATCTGGATGCATCTGATCAACTTTCCCCATGGCAAGGAGGGCATGAGGAGCACTGCATTTTAGTTCAAATGATTAGCATCCAGCAATTTGAGCTAAGGTGGATGCTTTACGCATAGAAACTATACATGTATCAACAAGTGACCATATAATTAAAGATGAAAGCCGACAAACCTTCCAGGAACTGAATTGAAATCTCCACACACCAACATTGGGATATCTGCACTTGCAGCAATCTTTTCCAATCCTTTCAAGAGTGTGTGAACCTAACATGCACAACAAAGATGATAGCAACTTTAGAAAGTGAAACTGAGTTCAACAGATTAAAGAGATAATGACATCAGCTAATAGACCTGCCAAAGCTTGACATCTTTCAAATCTTGATGCACATTAACATGCGTGTTTGCCTGCATTCAGAAAATCAAGAAAGATACTGATTGCCAAGAAGAACCATTCGAAGTTGTGGGTATAGCAATGAAACTAAATGAGGGGGACATAAAACAAGGTTTTACACAGTGATAATTACCAAGAACAAGTTATAAATGAATGTTAAGATAAATAACCTCTATTCATTATTGGATTGCATTTATCAACTTCACAATGATGTTCTAAGACTAACCCCCCACCCTGGAGAAAAAAGGTGTTAGCAATAACGAATTAACAAGCTAGGTTGACACAACTTCTAGTTACTCTTATGCTCCTTTTTCATGAAAACCAAAATGTTCAAATCCCGGTCTTGATTCCAGTAGTCTCAGTGCAATTAAGAAAGTTGCACCTTGATGCTCAGAATAGTATCAGGCAAAATCTTAAAGAGCGTCAAAATAGCATTAAATCCAATAGTGTTATACGAACTTTTCTCACACCTCAATTAATATAGGTCTGCCTGCCCCTCTCCCTCACTCTAGTAGGCAATATTACCATGCAAAACTTCACCTTTTTTTTTTTTTTTAAAAATTTGGGACGAGAGAATTATGTGAATTCACATGATACAGTATTAGTTGTTTAAGTTTTATTCCTGTAAAACAACGCTACATGTTTAATTTACCAACATGTAAGAGGAATCGGAAGATATACAATAGGAAAGCCAATAAGATTACCCAATAAATAAAAATTATTGCATATACTAAGTTAGACAAAAATTCTCAGAAATACACCCCAAATAAAAAAAAATGTCTTGCGTGTTCTCCATTTCCACATGTCGATATAGGATGAAAAGGATATGCTCACATTCATCTAATGTCATATCTTTGTTCTATATCAGTATCTCTGCCTAGAGAATATCCTGATCCTGGAATAACCTACTCAGCCGTTGATAAATTTAGGAAATCAAACTCACAATCGACCATTTCTATCATACATAGGATGTAGTGTAAATCTCTACCAAGCATTTCCACAGGGTAGAACCTCTTCAGGAATTATGTGGCTGATTTCCCCCTTTCGCAATCAGTTTTGCTATAGTAACCACTCGGATGAACCTTTCTTAAAGAGAGAACAGTTCTTCTCACTTTTCGGCAATCTTTTTTCCTTCTCTTTAGGAAGGGGATGGGGAGAGCTCTTCTATTTTGCTTCATGGTTCTCTTGATTATTGATCTTTTTCTGTTCAAACTGAAACTTCCATCTGACGGGGAAAGATTTCCTAAATGAAGAAGCCCCAGAGTCATTTACTCTGCCTTCCAGAGTTCCTAGCCATGACAAGCACTGATGTAGAGCCAGAAACCAACAGCAGACTGAACAGAAGGTGACATAATACTTGCCTTCTTCACATTGAAAGGTAAATATCGAGAAGAACAATTAACACGTATATATAGTCCAGCATCTCTTATTCTTAAATTTTCTTAAGAGTAGGGGGGGGTCAGTAAATAGTCCCCAAGGTCTAGTA
Source organism: Fraxinus xanthoxyloides (assembly GCA_903798325.1). Taxonomy (NCBI): domain Eukaryota; kingdom Viridiplantae; phylum Streptophyta; class Magnoliopsida; order Lamiales; family Oleaceae; genus Fraxinus; species Fraxinus xanthoxyloides. The sequence goes on along the minus strand of CAIGRL010013822.1, from coordinate 5,964 downwards.
TTTGGAGTGCCATCTCACTGGAATGGTTATCAATGCTAAAAAGTTAGAACCAGCACAAATTAAAGCAGGATAATTGAACAAAAGCCGCTAATCACCATTCACCAATAAATATGAGAGGACACCAACTGAATTAAACAAGTGCAGAAAAAGGAAGCTATGGACAAATGTTGCCAGTCACGTTAATAATTAATTAATATAATGGCAGCTGCACATTCATAGTGAATCTCTTACCACACAAACAAGCTGCCTCTTCCCCAGATTATCAACGCCCTGGTTGCTGAACTTGGCTTCTAGCACTACAATTAGTGCAACATTATCCTATATGAAAGAAGAGTGCTTAACAACAAAAATTCTTAGCTGTTTGGAGTAAGCCAAGTTAGTGAGCCAAATTATAATATAGATTCAGGTCCAAACCAAAATAAAAAATCTTTCATTGTAATACCTTGACCAATCGATTTAGGGCGGTTTTCTTCTGAGCAGTTGGAACCACAGCATCAGTCAGAGATTGTGCAGCTTTGTTAAACTCAACCTACACACAGGATTGCCTTCGATTAAAATGATAATAAAGGAGTTAATAGCATAATGGATGTGGTCGAATTTGTCACCTCATATTTCTTGACGTGTGAAAATCTATCTCGGCGGAAGAAAGTAGCACAACCATCGATAGTGTTCATATTTCCACTGAAAACCTGCTAAAAAAATAACATCATAAATGACGGAAAGATTTTAGGCCAACTCAATAGATGCTTTAACCAACCTCGGCTGTTTTCCTTTTAAACAAGGCTTGATAGCCATATTTATCCAGCTCCGGTGCAAAAAATTCTTCAAAATGATCACTTTGAACCTGAAATAGAAAAAGACACAGTAAATAAAATGCTATATCAGGGTTTAACGGCGTATCTACCGCATTATTCATTTTGGACAAGCTAGACAGAAGCAGAAACACCCAAATACTAACAGGCACTCAGATCTGTAAAATCTCACTTCTAAAGGCTAGCCAACTTGGAGGAGAGGTTGTTATTTATGGAAAAGAATAGAACTTGAAAAACATGAGAAGATGGGACAAGCAGATCTATATAAATATAACTGGGAATATTTATTCAATTAAAGTTTAAGCAGAGACTTACCAAAAAAATACTTGTTTACCACTCAAGTTATTTTAAAAACAGTGAAAGTGCTATCTTAATTCTTGTACGAGAAATATCCATAGAGACCTAATCCATTGGCGAATATATTCATCACTTTGAAAGAAATGAACCTCAACAAATTGGCATTTGATTAGAATAACATACATCGCGTATTTAACATTCCAAATCAAAAGGCTATTTTAACATTTGGAGCCACTTTCAAACAAGTACAATTTAACCCAAAATGGCCAATGCTTAACCAAAGATGAGGGAATTAAACAGCTCCATTTTTAGTCAACAAGTATTGCATTCATATTTCACAATTCTTATTTCTTCCAATATTTCAGATACGTTCCACCTACCATACTAATAAACTTAAATACTGGTTCCAGTCAATAACTAAAGCTTTAGAAAGAACGAGAAATTTCTCGTGCAGTTTTACCTCTTGAAGACAAAAAAATATCAGCACGGGAGCCAACTATTTCTACCATACTAACAAACTTAAATACCGGTTCGAGACAATAACTAAAGCTTTAGTAAGCACAAGCAATTTCTCAAGCAGTTGTACCTCTTGAAGACAAANCTACCATACTAATAAACTTAAATACTGGTTCCAGTCAATAACTAAAGCTTTAGAAAGAACGAGAAATTTCTCGTGCAGTTTTACCTCTTGAAGACAAAAAAATATCAGCACGGGAGCCAACTATTTCTACCATACTAACAAACTTAAATACCGGTTCGAGACAATAACTAAAGCTTTAGTAAGCACAAGCAATTTCTCAAGCAGTTGTACCTCTTGAAGACAAACAATATCAGCACGGTAGCCAACTATTTCTACCATACTAACAAACTTAAATACCGGTTCCAGTCAATAACTAAAGCTTTAGAAAGCACAAGCAATTTCTCATGCAGTTGTACCTCTTGAAGACAAACAATATCAGCACCGTAGCCAACTATTTCTCGTAACAGATTTTGCCTGCGGTAAGGCCAAGAAAGCGCCCAAGAGGGGCAATAGCTGTATAATTCATTTGTAGCATATGCATCAGATAAAATGTTGTATGAGAGCACAGTAAAAGTTCCTGCAGATGAAATGCGGCCATCCAAATCTAGATGCCCAGGAACATCAACACCAGTCACTGAAATCAGGCGCCGGGGACTGGGAGATGGAGCTGGAATTACACGAGACGTTAATATGGAATTAGAATGTCCCACAGGTGATTTTGTTTCTGCATCTACCACAGCACACTCAAACTTAAGGACATGTCCGATATCATCAGCCGTTGGTGTGTATGTCTTGGAATGGCCTACTTCAAACCATGTTTCACCACCATTCCTCTGAGTAACTGTTGGAGGATACAGAGGTGTGGCACCATTTGTCAAGCTGGAGCTTGATTGAGACCCAGACAAGCTCATATTAACCATGCTGGATCCTGTACTACCTGTACTGTTGAAACGACCAAAAACTTCTTCCTCCTCATTTCCATTTTCATTTCCAGAACTAGCAGCACGCTCATGTAAAACACGATGATGTTGCCATGCATCTGAAAAACATTTAGGAGAACAATGGTAACTCTTAGCAACAGGAATTTTGGCCTTCAAACATCCAAGGCACTGTAATGTAGCTTGCTCAGATGGGTGGACACTACAGACTGCAACTTTTTTATCACTTTGTATACGGTACCTGAAAGAAACAATTTATTTGTTTCTCAAAAATTATTTGGCAGAACCAATTTAACGTTACACAGTCTAGCGCCCAGCTGGACTTCAACGATAAAAAGATTCAAATCTAACAAAGAAAAAGTCACATATATCATTAAATCTTATAAAACTGAAAAATAATAACCAACATAATAACAAAAATGAAATCTGGAGGTCTATACAGGACTGAGATAGAAGGTCCTCGGAATGCCAATTATGCATGATGAAAGGTTGAGACACGTGTTTCTAAAACTTAAAATGGAATTAATCATCCCACATGCCAGAGTAAGTTCAAAATGCGTACAATAACAGTTAATCATCCATAGTTAATCTTATGTCAATCATGAAGCATTGAATAAAATAACAATAGCAAATTACTGTACTTTTTCTGTGTGCTTGTGGTTGAAAGGTTTATAAAAGTTAAGGGTCCATGAAATGTGGGATTGAAAATGAGTTTGGGGAAATAAGTTTTAAAAACAAATCATAAAACTTCATTTCAAAGAATTAGCCATGAGATACAATTTACAAGCCCTAGAGCTAAACATGCATAAACAAACTAATATAACACTAGCAAAACAACCCACAATCCAAATAAGTAACATCTAAGATGAAAACTAATTCTTAGTAAGTAACTATTTAAAGCTAACCATTTATATCTCAAGAAGTGGCCGTCCACGGGATTGGACTCGGTAACATCATCAGTAGTAACGGAATTCTTGTCCGGGCGTCTCAGCAGAACGTACGGTGTCAGCTCACACCCAACAATAGGAATATCGGACGGAAGATGAACCCGCAGCACAGTCAGCATTTTCCAGAAAGCTCTATCGAATTCGATGTTCCCCACCCTAATCCTACGTTAGTTCCAAACTCTAATCCTAAACCTAAGAAAGAAAAAATCGACGATTGGAGCACCAATTGCTGGCGGACACATAGCGGATCCGCCATCACCTGATTCCGGCGCCAATCGCCAGCCTTGTGCCCTTTCTGTTTAAATCAAAAGCCAATAAAGGTAAGAACTTTAAGAATGAAATTAATCAAAAAGGGTAAATTTTGAAGATCGAGATAGATTAGGAGTATGAAAACGAGGGGAAGATCGAAATGTGAAAAAAAAAATGGAAATTTAGAGGGAATTGATGGATCGATGGCGATACATATATGGTTGCATGTAGTTGTAGAGAGAGTGTAGATTTTAGAAAGAGAAAGTGAAGAGGGATCGATTGATTGGTGAATTAGGGTTTTCCAGAGCCGGAGAGGGGGGGAGAGAGAGAGAGAGAGGCTGTCGGCTCAACATTTTAATAGAGCATTCATGAAAAATAAAAAATAAAATAAATCATTATTTTCCAACAGGGTCCCCAATCTTTTGCAAGTGTAGAGCATTCATGTCCCTACCCTACCACTTATTGTATTCAAGTCTCCAGATTATAAAATTGTGGCACCCACATCCCTGCCAACGGGAAAGTTTATTTGAATGTTAAATGACCCCGTGATACTTAATACAATGTCAAACTAAAATGGTAAAATTGTCCAAAAATACTTCCTTTATTCCAAAAACAACTATATGGTGACTTCAACTTTATTTATACCTGAATCCCACATTATCAATTAGCATTAAAATAAATATTTTCAGTTAATTAAGGACACGAGTGTTACAATTTTTAAAGATTAGAAACATGGAGCCCATTCGATCAAATGATGGAAGCCAAAATAAACTTGTCTACCCTAGTATAGCTTGTATACGTAATCCTGAAAAATAGCTAAATTTATTTCTTAGGAGAGTATATGCTTACTTTTTTAAAAGGTAATATTTTATAGTAAATTTTAAAAAAGAAACGGGAAAAAAAATGGGAATCACATTTCCCAGTAGAATTCATACATCAGTATCAAAGTCTAATTTAATCAAAATTTTGGACAAATTTTTGTTTATTTTTTAAAAATAAAAAAGTTAATTTTGATCTAAAACATCATTGAGATACAAGAAAGGTAGGTAGCTAAGAAAGCCAAATTTAGTGTACCACTAGAGCAAAGTTGTCGAAGAAGAATTAAAAAAATAAATAACTTTCTTCAATCTAAATATTGTATTCCGTTTAAATTACGATAAAAAGTGGACAAAAACAAAGAGAGAAACGTTGCATCAATTTTATTTAGGTGTAATAAAAGATAAAAGGGAACAATATTCAAGAAACTGAATTTGACACCAAATGAATTGTTCACCACTAAATAATCTTGAATCGTAAGTTGCTGCTAGAAGGCAGCACAGGAGAAAGTGACGCCCAATCCACACAAAAAAGCACATCCCATTATTCAATTGAACCATAAAAATTCATTCACTCAAAATTTTACCAAAACAGAATCCCTACTTGTATTGTAGAACGAAATCTTAATAAAGTGCAGAATACAAAATAGCTAATTCAGTCATGAACGGTTCACTTCAGATCACAATAACCAGAAAGGACAATGATAAATGACAGTCTAATTTAATAACCGCCCTTCAGATCGTTAACCACATCATATGGAATAGGAGTAACTGTCTCCAAAGTTGCACCTCCAACCATGAATCCAGGTTTGGGTCCCTTTGGCTGCCTCTTGGTACTAATCACTTCACCTCTTGCATTGGCCTCTGCCTTAAGTTTGTCGTTCGTCTTGACTCTTTGCAGAAATTCCTCATGACACCTTGATGGCTGCACATGCTCCACTCGTACATGGATCCTCTTTCTTATGATTCTGTTGCCTACCTGCATCATGTACATTCTCCACTTTTTAAAGGCACAACAATGTCACAACTGAGAGCTAAACAAATCAGAGTAACGAGTACTAAGCATGCACACTAGCAAGCACTAGCATGCATAAATACAAATTAAAGCTCTAATGGGCACAATAGACTGGACTGCACATTGTTATAAACAATGTCTTTAGTTGATTTTTATTTATTCTAGTAGAATCCAACATACCAAACAAGTGGTAAAGGAATAAATATCAAAGCAAAAAGATTCCAAGTCATTAAAAATAAACTTCGATCTAAAATTACACAAGTTATACCCCAATCAAGAAAGAGATTAATGGTGTGTTTGAGCCACATTATTTTGGAATAATGTATTTTAGAATAGTAGATTGATGGAGAATGTGTAGTTGAAAAAAAACA
>CAIGRL010013675.1:0-18952 GCA_903798325.1 Fraxinus xanthoxyloides | reverse complement strand
GTTATGTTTTTTATGTTTTTTAACTGGTATATAAATCATGTTTTTGATCTCCTTCACATCCTCCAAATCCATATAAATTTGTCCAAGTAGAAGAGCTTCTTCAAAAGTTTTTTGATTCATATTTTAACACTTCTCTTCTCTTCTCTTTGAATGGAATTACTATATTGGCTCAAGGTAGGTTATGTTGTTAATATGGTATTAGAGCCGTGAAACTTGTGAAATTCCTGGTAGTAATATGCTGAAAATCCAAGCAGAAACAGGTATAATTGCAATTGGAGCAAATTGGACTTCTAGCAATTGGAAGCAAATTGGATTTCTAACAATTGAAATTGTTTGTTATTCAAGGAGATACACGCAGGCACAAAAGAAGGGGGATTATACAGAAAAAAGAGAAGACAACAGACTGAAGAGACACGGTCGAAATTGAAAAAAAAAGAAGGAAAAGCTGGAACATGGGAGCAATTGACGAATTAAATCCAGATTTTTTTTTTTTTTGTACAAAATGCAGTTTGTTCCTTGGGTAAATTTCTGATCTTTTGTTAGTATTACTTTGGTTATATGTGTACTATGCTATATATTCCGATTGTAGTTTGTGGTGATACGTTGGTCGTCATTGGTTTTCCTTAGAATTGGGTGATTTCGTTGATTCGTAGTTGATTATTTGTTGACTTTATGGTGACAACTGAAAGAGATAATTCACTTTAATCCATTAGCTTCAAATTAAATGGTAAAAATTACTCATATTGGAGTACCATGATGATGAGGAATTTTCCAAAGGGAAAAAGATTGTGGGGCTATGTTAGTGGAACTGTTGTGAAACCCAAGAACACTTCTGAGAATTATGTAACATAGTTGGATGATTAGGAATCAAACAATGCGAAAATTCTTGAAATCATAATTCTATTGAACAATCCATTGGTACATAGTGGCAAAGTTTGAAATAGCAAAGGAAGTATGGACATCCTCCTGATTACTCCTCATTACGAGTCTTTGGCTGTACTTATTTTGTTCTTCGTCCTGAAATCAAATGCAGTAAATTGATATGTCACTCTGCTATCTGTGTTTTCTTAGGTTATGGGCAGGGTCAAAAGGGCTATCTGTACTTTGACCCCATTAATAAAAAATATATATTTATAATCATGTCGTGTTTCTTGAGCACATTCCATTCTTTTCTACCTCTGATAATACTCATGACATGAGTAAAACAGATATCATTCGTATTGATCCATTCTCTGATCATATTGACAGACCACCTTCCCCTACCCTATGTACTATTGATTCTTCATGTCCTACAAATACACATGTGTCAGCTCCTGATATCCCCCTCCTTCTATGGTCTCCCAAGTACCGTTTGAGATCGTTGATCCAAATCCCGCTCCATCCCTTCCTTTATATTCTCAACATATTCGTAAGTCCGCTCAGTTACCTGATTTTGCTTATTCTTTTTATTCTAAGTTTTTTGTTGCTTTCTAACCTCCATTCACAAGCTATCTAAACCATCTCCCTATAAAGTAACTATTCTAGATCCTCTTTGACAACATGTTATGGCCGATGAATTCTCTGCTCTACATAAAACAGACACTTGAAACTTGGGTGCATTGCCTTTAGGTAAATATGCAATTGGTTCTCGTTGGATTTATAAAACTAAAACCAAATTTGATGGTTCAGTTCAGCGTTACAACGCTAGATTGATTGCTAAGGGTTGTAATCAGCAGTATGGTCTGAATTATGAAGAGACATTTGCTCATGTTATCAAGATGACCACTATTCGTACACTTATTGCAGTTGCATCCGTTCGTCAGTGGAGTCTCTCTCAGTTAGATGTCGAAAATGCATTTTTAAATGGAAATCTTCAAGAGGAGGTTCATATGGTTCTTCCTCCTAGTCTTTCTCACTTTCTTGGATATGTTTGTAAGCTCAAAAAGGCATTTTATAGCCTCAAACAAGCAACTCGTGCGTGGTTTACGAAATTCTCTATTGTTGTTATCTCTCTTGATTTTACATCTAGTCATCATGATTCTGCTATATCTTTAGATGCACTTCGGCTGGTCGCATTCTACTTTTGCTATATATGGACGATATGGTTATTACTGGTGATGATGTTGATGAGATTGTAGATTTGAAATTAGAATTGGCATGTCATTTTGAAACGAAGAATTTAGGTGCATTATCTTATTTTTTGGGGATCGAAGATGCTTATTCTCCTAGAGGTTACCTTCTCTCTCAGTCTAAGTATACTGTGGATGTTATTGAGCGTGCTAGCTTACTGATACTAAAACCGTTGATACTCATCTTGAGTCCAACTCTCAATATTCACTCTCGATGGTGTACCCGTGACTAATCCCACTTTGTATTGCACTATTGTTGGATGTCTAGTTTATCTTACCATCATATGTCCCGATATTGCTCCTGTTGTTCACATTGTTAGTCATTTTTTTTGGCTCCTATTACAGTTCATTGGGCAGCTGTTGATCGTATTTTGTGCTTTCTTCGTGGTGCTTGTTTTCAGAGTCTTTTATTTCCATTAACCCCCTCTTTAGTGCTTTGATGCTGATTGGCCAGTAACCCCACTAATCGCAAGTCCATTATTGATTTTTATATATTTTTTGGTTATTCCTTTATCTCTGGGAAGAGTAAGAATATATATATATATATATATATATATATTTGGCCAGTAAAAATATATATATTTTTGGTTATTCCTTTATCCCTAATATTCGTGTCACTTGCAGGCATTGGTGTTCCTTCTTCCTCTCCAACCCTTATGTATTGTGATAATAAAAGTACTATTCAAATATTTCACAACTCTGCATTCCGTGAGTGCGCGAAGTATATTGAGATTGATTGTCATCTGATTTGCCATCATCTACAAACTAGCACCATTTCTCTGCCTTTTGTTTTTTCATCGTTACAGCTTGTTGACTTCTTCACGAAATCTCATCCAGTTCATCGTTTTCGCTTCTTGCTTGACAAACTCTTGCTACTTTTTGCTGTAGTATCGTGAGTTTGAGGGGGGATGTTAGCCTTATATAATATTATTGCATAATATTTAGTTTCCTTCTTTTATAGATTTCCATTTTGTTGCTTTTCTTGTAATATATAAACTTGGGTATTTTATTAGAAACCCTAATTTTTAACGGCTCAATATATTATTGATTTTTCCTCTCTCTTCTTCTTCTTCTCTTCTCATTGAATTGATTCACCATATTGGTTCAATGTAGCTCATGTTGTTAACACAGCCTACATGCAAGTTTTCTGCTAATGGGTAGTACTGGCACATTTCATTTCCTTGCATCAGTGCATTCTCTCTTCATGTATTACAATGTTCAATGATGAAAATTGGCTTCTGCTACTAAAAAATTGTTCATCATTTCATCTGTTCTTCTCGTCATTGTAATTTCTCCTAATTTTCCTTTGAATGAAGCTTATTTTTCAATGTGTCATAATTTTGTTTCTACAAGTCTATATCGAAGAGATTCATAATATGATCTACCCTAAAAAAGTTGAACAATTGTCCACACTATATAAATACGGAAAATTGTAGTTGTGGTCCCTCGCCTTTTCAAAAGATGAAAATGGGTCTCAAGCCTTATATTTTAAGCAGCACGATCCCTAATGTTTGGAAAAATGAGCAGCTGAAGGAACCCTGGACGGTTTATCTCCATTATCCAATAATGAATGCGTTAATATATTTCGTCAATTTTTTGTATGTAAATATTTTGTTAGCACACTTTAAATGATAATTTCTAAGTAGATATTTTGTTAGCATGCTTTAAATTAAGGGACATCTTCTAATCCGTCTAGTCATCAACTTCTAATCCGCCAAGTCATCTTGTCTCTGATGATGATTTCTATGCAAATATTTTGTTTGTGCGCTTTAAATTAAGAGACACATATTTTGTCAATTTTTTGTATTTGGTGTTTTCTTATTTTAAAATATGATATGTAAATAACTATTTTTATGCTATTTAGTAGATTTTTTTTTATTTTTTTTTTTAACAAAAACTTTAATTATGGACAAAATGTGTTAATCAATGGAAGACTAAGGATAAAAATGCGACTAAAAAATTGAGGACATAAGTGAGACAACGAGCAAAAATTGAAAATATTCAATACAATTTAATGTGGTGCTATGAATTCCACGCTAATTAAGCATTCCTGTCAATAAATTATACTTTTTGGGCTCAGAAACATGTTAAAGAACACTCATATCATGTTCATGTTTTATTTCATCAAGATGAACGTAAAATTTATCAAAATCATTTCATAATATAGTTGCATAGGATGGCTGTAATCCTTTACAAGTTTACCTATTCTGATCGAGGGAATGAAGATGACAGGGTTATGAATAAGCACATTGAATTTTCATGAATGTCATCTCTGCAGCTATGTGACTTTGGGTGAATAAAGGACTTGTATCTGATACAATTTTCATCTCGTATGTAAAAGTGTGTCGAACTAGAAAAGCAGTTGGCCTCTTTAGTCCGACTAATCATTCTTATCGAATTTTCATCTAAATTCTTGCTACTGAATTCATAACTTGTCTGGCTAATGTGCAGCAATAAAAGCAGTGGAAGTAGGTGTTGCAGAAATACCACGTATTGGGGAACTAATTGAATATTCACAAACAAGCAAATTCAGATAGCAATAATTATACATCCCAATACAAACATGAAAAGAAGGCTGTCTTTGCTTTAAAACAATACTTGAAACACGGGGCACATCACCTACCAGCCTACTGTTAAAGAAAAATAACTGTGTACTTTTACGAACAGACTGCTTCATGTATGAATTATTCGGTAACCGAAGAGTGCAAGGAAATAAATCCCTTCATTCGTGCTCTGAAAAATCCCCAAATACTTTATTTCCAGTATATATCAGTTTCCTTGTTGATCTAAACACCATCCAACTGCCGGACGAAATCGCCAGAGGGGCAAGCTGGGACAAGAGAAATGATCTATGGAGCCCGCAAAAATGAAGATCGAGCTGTTCATAATAACTATGCATTACCAACGGGGTTATTTTTATTCACACCTTGCAACTCCATGGAAGAATTGGTGATACTACCAACTGAACCCATGGTGTGCGAGCTCAACTGAGGACTTGCTGGACAAGCTTCCACATTACCTGCACTCATTGGATGAATAGCCCCCGAACTAAGTTGTGGGCTCATTGGAGTTCTCTGGCTCATTTGTTGGGGGCTGGCCTGTTGTTGCAGCTGTTGACTCATCTGATGGGGAATTCCCATGCTTGATGGTGAACCCACCTGTGGAGGTGAAAGAACAGCCTGCAGTGGTGATGTCGATTCCTGCTGCTGCTGCTGCTGTATTTGCTTCTGTTGCTGCTGCTGTTGCTGTTGAAGCTGCTGCTGCTGATGTTGCTTGTTCATGTTAAGATTCATCCCTGGCATCAGCTTTGGTGGACCCATTGGCCCCATAGCTGTGTGCTGCATCTGGTTGATATTAGCTCGATTCAGAGAAGGGCCCAGCATTGAAAGACCAGCAGATCCTTGGGGCAACTGTCTACCTCCTGACATACCACTGATGCTTGCTTGTGGCACCCCCAACATATTTGATCTGTTTTGTCCCAACCTCACCTTTGCCATTAAAGCAGCTTGTGCTGGTGTAAACGTCCCAGAACGTAGAGCATTGCTAAGATTTGAAGCCCGGGCCAGATTCATTGGGTTCTGTGTCATGTTACCTATGTTTGAAATAGACCCCATTGGTGCAGAAATCCCAGTTGCACCCACTCCCCTGATGCCACCTATACCCATGACATTGTTCAAGCCTCCAAGCCCAACCATGTTATTGCCAATGTTGCCCATACCTACAGTTCCAAGGCCACCCATCATTTTTCTCTGCATTTGGGGCTGCTGTTGCTGAAGCTGCTGTTGCTGCTGCTGCTGCTGCATCAGCTGAAGTTGGAGAGTTGAAGGTTTATTAGCCATATGAGCACCCAACTGCATATTTGCATTCTGCCCAATAGTGTTCAAATGTGGCATAGAATTTGGGGGAAACATCATAGGTGATCTTTGGCACGGAGGATGCTGTTGTTGCATCAAGGAGTGCTGATGTTGTTGTTGTTGTTGTGGTGGTGATGGTTGCAGTTGCGGTTGCTGTTGCTGTTGCTGTTGCTGCTGCAGAGATGGCAGTAATTCAGGTTGTTGAGGCCTAGAAGTCATTGAAACCCCAGGCAAGAGTCCTTGAGAGATTTGCATCACCTGAGTATTTCCAGGAGGTGACACCATTGGCGGGCCTTGTATATTCTGAGATGAGCTAACTAATACACTGCCACTATTACTTGGTTTGGCAATATCATTAGATGGGAGGCTAGAAACTCCATCAGAATACTGCTGCATCTCCACTGGAGTGCTACCTGAAGGGATTCCCTGACCATTAAGTAGACTGGTCGAGGCTTCATTAATGTGGACTGGTTTCAGTTGAACATGATCTTCATGATGATATCCTTCACGTGTCATCTGCAAAAGCAAATATCATTAATTGAGTCTTATCCAACTCAAATGCTCATTAATATAAATAATAAAAAGACTAACAAAACATACCAGTGAACAGAATTGCTCAGCAAGTAGATCCGCAGTATGCTGCAGGATTTACATGGCATGTGTCAGAGCAACAAATATACATTACAGAAAGGGATCAACAACGAGCCTTTCTATGGCAAGAAGTATGGAATAAGAAACTTCAGGTCAAGAATCGTGTCCCCAGTCCTGGATTTTGTTGAGAATTGAGTCACGCATCTTTCTAAATCGTATGGCTATGTTTGGTATGAAGGAAGTTGGTGAAGTACAATATTTAGATTTCCCTTTGCACAAGGAAAGCTATCTTCCCACCCTTATTTCCTATGGTTGGAGAAAAGTAGAAAGGATTCAATATTTTAGCATGTTAATCAATTTTATCTAAACATTTTCCACATGTTGCTTGAAATAAATTTGAAAAATTCACTTTCCATCCCTCCCATAAATTCCCTCCAAGACTCCAACCAAACAAGGTAAGGTTGATCTTCCTTCCATATTCCTGTCATCCTTTTCCGTTCCACTAAACTTCCCTCCACCAAAAATAGCCTAAGGTAACGCACAGGAAGATCTTTAAAGAACAGGTTATGCACATGCCATGAATTTTCTGCGTGTGAATGAATTTAAGTTAACAAGCATCTGTGCACACTTCCCTCCATCCATTAGCTTCTACCAAAGTTGCCAGCTCATTGTATGTCAGTTTTGAAGGGCGAAACTTGCTGCTTATTAGATATATCCATGCAAAACCTACCAAGGAATATGATCTACTATACTTCTTTACTATGGGTCCATAATAGAGAGGCTCCCCCCCAAACCTACATATACTTCTTTTATTTGACACTCCACAAACAGAGGACCCTCTTTCTTTCTGTATGTGGGTGGGTGATCACACGTTCTATCTTTCCACTGTTCTAATGGAGTTGCAAGTTTTTTGTACTGTGTGTGTTTGTGTTGTCCCTCCTTCCATTTGTTACTATTAGATTCAAAAGCCTGTTATAGTCGGTTCTAGAGGGCAAAACACAGCTCCTCTATCCCCACAAGACCTGCCGAAGAATTTGTACTACTTTTCTTTGGGTCAGCTACAATAGAGGAGGATCTCTCCTCTCTGTGCCTGGGTGCATATAAGAGGGGAAAAATTTCTGACATTGAAGACAAATTAAGCGAAGTAGCCAATGCTTAAATGTTAACATATATGACGAAACAGATAAATTGTCTGGAACACAATCTGTTATGTGAACCACAAGAAACTCGCAAATAGACAAACTCACAGTATTTGGCAATGTTGGAAGGTAATCCTCTGAAGCCAAAGAGTCAGCATCGTCTGTTTCCCCAATATGAATTGCCACAGAACCATCATTCGGCTTCTCTGACATGATCATCCTAGTCCGTGCCTCTGAAACAAGTGGAAAACCATTACCTGACAGACAGTGAAAGGATCAGGTCACCATCACAAAATGCTACCCTATCAGGAATTTGCAGTCAACAAACCTTGAAGAACACGTTCTGTCTGAAAAAAGTTTAAGATCCTTGTCTTGGGAACATTCATGTTCCCACCTACAAGGGACCTTGATAATGGCATTTTACATGTTTCATCTTTTAAATTCTCATTGTTTGAATCACTGGAAAGATGAATCAGCAGCTGTTGAGCAGAAAAAGTATTTGGTTTCCTGAGAGGATACTGATCAACCTTGTTCTTTTTGCTGTTAAGTTGATACCTGAAACAGAAAAAGAAAACGAAAACGAAATGAGCAGTCGAGAAATAAGGACCTGTTCAACATGATATTCAAGGAAAAATCAAGATAACCCAACATGTTTTGATAAATTATTCTCCCTAGACAGTTCCACTTGGGAACTTCTCACGAAAGGCAATACTAAGTTATACTAATTATACAGGAATTATAATGTTCCATTCAACTCACATTACACAGAAGTCTAACTGGTTTGGGCTCTTTTTAATTACTTTGCACATATAATTGACAAGTCAGAACCCCATTAACCAAGTCTTTAAGCTTTTATACATACTAGATTTGAAAGTAGATGAGCTTTGACAACTTATAAAAGGAGTGCACAGAGGAACTTTTATCCAATATATGTGGTACAAGTCTAAAAATAATGGCAGCCTGTTGACAGGAATACCTTGAAGTCATCATTTCAATCTTCGAGAATCTTTCTAGTATGGCTTGGTCGGCCAATTGAGCTCCAACAGGACTGTTTGCATTTATCATAGCATTCATATTACTAACACTAGCTGGAGAACCAACTCCGATAATTGCAGTGGTTTTTGAATTGGATCTACGTTTTGCAGCAGCTTGTGCCTGGTTTTGCCGTTGCATTGAATCATTCACGCTGGAAGTCAAAGACATGGTGCCACCAACACCAATGGGAGGAACTGATGTCACTGCAGACTTCTCCTTTTGGGATGAGACAAGTCCACTAGTCACAACGCTTCCAAATTGAGGTCCTATTGAACTGCTCGAGAATTCTCCAGATTTTGATGACAAGGGAGATTGAGGTAAACCTCCAGCAGAAATACGAGGACTTTGAACTAGTTTTCTCTTCTGGAAATCCTCCTTTCTAGAATTATTATCAAGAGGCTGACCAAGACTATTCCATGGAGTCTGTGGGAAACCAGCTCTCCCAAATTGCTGTGGCATTCTTTGCTGTAACCGTGACTGCGAGGAATCAATACGGGTTATTCCTGATTCTGCCATATGAATTCGACTGAGATCTGTCTTGTCCAATCTCTCCGTCTCAATTGGTTCTTCCTTTAATCCATATCTCATTCCTTGTTGTCCAGCAGTAAATGGCATAGCCCCAACATCCTGATTTAGACCTCCTTCAAACACCTGCTGTGAGAACTTTTCCATACTATTATTAGCATACTGAATCCCTCTTGCAACTGATTGCTGCTGCAGTAATGCATTCTTCCAGTGTGAATCTGGTCCGTTGAAGCTGTCCATTTGTTGTGCTACATGTTGACTACCATCAACACCTGTAGCTGTAAGCCTAACCCTCTTGTTTAAAAGGGGAGACAGTTGCCCATCTTGGTTCTCTCTCTTGCAATGAACAGAAGAAGCGCCATTATCAGTGAGTGAGATCATATCCTGCCCAGCAGGGGAAGCTATTGATGCATTTAATGGAGCTCCAGGCCGATTATCCTGCTCCTGCAGAAGGCTTGGGCTCCCAACCCCCATTTGAAATTTTGACTGGGGGGATACCAGAGAAGAGGCTGAAACAGCCATATCTGACCCAAAGCTGTTGGTCCTTAGAGGAAGCATTGCACTAGGAAGATTATTTTGAGTGTTCAAATTCTCTTGGACAGACTGCTGCATTAAGGATCTCCAGTCACCCAACCTTAAACTTTTGGGAACTTTATCTATACATACCCTTTTCCCATGGATTTTATTATTTGATGAGACAGTAGCTTCATGAATCTGCCTCAATCTTTTTCTCCTCATGCTGTGCAGTGCTAAATTTAACTGCAAATAAGGTGCACCATGTTAAAATACATGGAATCCTTACTACAAAAATAAGATAAATCAAGTTGTATATGCACCTTAGTGGGAACTGGGTTGTCACTTAGTCTATCCAGCTTTGGACGTGGATCCAGGCAAAGTTGTGGTTGTAGGGCTTTCAACATCCGGGCCTCCACTTCCTATACAAAAATTTCGTAAGGACACCATCTCCTTTTGACGCATGCAACGAGAAAAATGGTTCACTTACCATTAGATCTCTGTATGTCCAACCATCTTCTGAAATAGATGGAATATCCTTTACTAGATTTTCCAACGACATTCTAAGACACACTCTAAGGACGCTAGGTGAAGCATCCCCAGAAGCCACATGAACTCCTGTTTCAGAGGAGCAATTTCGGTAATCTCGCACCTGCAGAAGTAACACTCAACATTACAAATTCCCAAAACTTACATGACTATATTTTCATTAAAGTTCTTCAGATAACATACCTCACAGACAACTGTCCCTTCAATGTACTTGCATGGTAGTTCGTCCAGAATATCTCCAGGCAGTCGCCCAGACTCAAATGCCTTTATATAACAAATTGCGTACATACGATCAAAAACTTATACAAGACAAATTCCATTAGATAAACCATCGAAGATAAAACTGCGGGGCTGTAGATACAACAAAGAAAGGTGCGCAAAAGCAATTGCTACATAGACAAATTACTGCAACCACAAGCAAAACTCTCTATAAGAAATATAATCTATACTGCTATTTCTAGTTAAAGATTTATATCCTCCACCACTGGCATTACTATTTGTGTGGTTGATAAGCAGGCATGCCATGATCGTCATGGGAGGAAGAGTTACTCAAGAACACTAAATCTTTGCAAGCTGTAAATGAATACTGTCACTCTAACACATGATACACTAGCAATTTCAAACAGTAAATTTGGTGGTCCAAATCTTTTTGTAATATACTTGAGCATATTTAAAAAGTCACTCCATTTCAAGACTGAGTCTAGCTTGAACCAGTATTTGAGGAAAGCGTATGACTCAGACAGTGTCGAAGGGGGTCAGCTTATGAAAACAAAAATCCTCTCTCAATTTCCAACACTCACCTCCCCCCCCCCACACAAAAGGGGGAAAAAAAAAAACAGTAGAAAGCCACCAACATTTTCACATCCCCTCTACCCGGTGCAATCATCTGCTGAAAGGCCAACTAACATGTCACCATACTTCATCAAGTTCACAAGCACATTACCTCCTCTACTTAAAAGGTGGTTGTACACACAACCCTACCAGGGTGTGGCCAACAGAAAGAAAAAAATCACTACCTGAAACCTTCAAGACCACTAAAACCACCATCTCCAGCAAAATTTATCAATTTGCAACTAGGATGTCGAAGAAAAAAGGCAAGAGAAATAGAAAAAGAAAGAAATCATTTTAACCATCCAAAAACACCATCATATAAGGCAACAAAAACCTCATCCCATGCTGCTGTTCCCGACAGTATTCATCTCAAAATCTTATTTTAATATAGAGCGGCTCAAATTATAAATCTACATCCAACAAAACAACAACCATTGTTATTCTTCCGCTACCCTCCCTACATCATTTTGGAGGCTGGGGGCATCTAGGATTGACTTTTCTTTTGCCTCTACTTAAGGATTCAAATCCTTCATGTGACTTTGAAATGTGAGGAGTGACTCTCTAGAAGGTTACAGAGTGACGGTGGATGTGGTCACAACTGTGGTAGAGGCAAAAATGTGACGACAATGATAGGTGGTGGTGGTGGTGGTGGAGTGGTATGGCATGGCATGGCGTGGAGTGGAGTGGAGGGGGATGGCAGAGATGATTTTCATGGAGTGAGAAATGAATCTTGGGAGGCTTTTGGGATAGGAGAGAATGGACTGCAGATTCTCTGAGAATGGAAGACGAGATTTTCTATTAATCTTCAATGATTCTATTGTTATTTTAATGGAAGCTATTTTGGGGAAGAGGGAATTAGAAGTTTCAGTTTTGAGTATGTGGCAATTTTATTGAAATATCAGAAAAGGAAAAGCATCAATACATATGAAAAGGAATCATATTAGGTCAGTAATATAAAATTATACCTTTTTCACTAAACCCTAGGTTTAAATAAATTGATGCTTTACGTGAAGGTGTTACAGGAAGTCTGATAGTCAGTTATTGCTGCATTACAACATGGAAAGCGAGCTGAGGGGGCATGCTGAGGAGTAGAAATATGATAATTGTCGTTGCTTGGAATCTATGATGCACGGACACTTCTACTAAGGTGATCTGTCTAGGTGTCATGTGCATCTTAATTGCAGGAATCCCTTAGCTCACTTCATACGCTTAGCATTTCCGATGTTGCGAACAGCCTCAACATATAGTAAGCAGCAGCTGGCTTTAAATGAAGTATAAGATGTGCTACATGATTTCACTGATAAATCGAACCTACAATCTGCATTACTTACTGAGAATAGAGTTTCGGATGCTCTATCGTATGGGTGCAAAAACTTTGGAACATCAACGGGAGTCTGATGACTCTGGTCATTCTGAAAATTTGAAATAAAATTGAAGTCAACACCAATACGCAAAGAGCTTCCCACAAATTTTGTTTTCTTGCATGGACAGATTTATTACTTTTATTTCACCATTTAAAGTGATTATAAACGCACCTCCACCGGCTTCCCGATTGAATATCCGTCTGGGAAAAGGCTAAGAGTGAAGGACACATCATTATCTGTAAAAAAGGGTATAAAAGGTTTGATAATCGGAAGAAAAACCCGACATACTTGGAACCAGAAAGGTAAGGAAAATGTCATTTCCAAATGGACCTAAAGAAAAGTACTTTGGAAACTAGTACTTACCAGAGATTTCAGTAACACCACCATTCTTACCAGCTTCTACCTGTGACTCGAAAATACAATTTATCATCATAAAATAGATCAACTTTTTGCAAGAATATAAAGTTCAAACAGATAAATTCAAAGTTTCACATAAAAGTTTAATCTTTGAGGATCTAAATGAACAAGTTTCTTTGCAAACTAAGCTAAAGCTTAAATAATAATAATAATAATAATTTTTGGACCGGCAATTTATTATCCAAAATCAACGGCAAAAGACATTGTCATAGTCCTGAACAGATTTTTCTTTTTCAATTTTCTCAATATTTGATCATTTGTATTAAAAATCAAAGATAAATCCATGTCGAGAAGGCTAAAACCTAAAGAATTGATTAAAAATCCATATCCAGAGCAAAAAATCAACAAAGCTTAAAAACCTTAACGGTGAAACCATACATTATAAATACATTTAAAAAAAAAAAAACTCAACGGAAATCTGCACTGGATTAAAATAAAAATTCCACAAGAAAAAAATAGAAAAAGTGCAAAACTTGGAATGAGGTTAAGCTCATTCTACAAACCCTCTATATGTATCTGCTCCGACCATAATTCAATTGATGCCAAAGCATCAAACTTTTTTTGATTATATGTATTACCGTTAGAGTTCGGGTGGAACAGAAATTGGGATCGCTCTTCTTAATTGAGGATGAAATTATGGTGTCTTCTTCTTCTCCTCCTCCTCCGACGGGAGTGTCTAATTCGAGCGGTTTGGGGCGGAACCTCTTACCGGTTTTGGAGACCTTAAATGAAACTCCCATGTTCCGATCGATTGATCTCTCACAAATCAAATTCAGACGAACATGTTAGAACTGAATGTATGCAAATTGATATTGTGAAAGAGAAGCTAACAGAGTGAAGAGCAGTCGTTCTATATGGAAAATAACAGAGAATGTCCTCAATCTATTGATCATATTGTATTTTGGTCCTTAACCTTTGAAATAGAGCATTTTAATCTCTAGTCTTTCACATGGGGTCTGTTTAATTGATTTAAATTTCATGGAAAATGTCACATTCGATGAATTCAATTTCTACTTTGACTGTTTAATACGAAAGTGAAAATGGCGTTCGAATTTTAAGGTACAACTACTTTAAACTTTTTTTTTTATCAATTTTATGGAAAATGCATTCATATGGGATACTTGAATTTTTATTTTCCAACTTACATAGTATTGGAAAGTCTTTCCATCTTTATCAATCAAACAGACCTTTATATTGAACTCATAGTTTTCATGGATGGTTTTCTTATGAGTAATACTATTTATCTGGAGTTTAGCTAATCATCAATCTAAACAAGGCATTTTTAATACATTTTTATCTATTGGACAATATAACAATTACTCAATCGTCACATAAAGCGAAATCATTTAAACTCTAGATAAATTGTATTATTATTTTCTTCTTTAAGTTATTATCAAGTGATATACGATTTGCACATGTTCAACATTTTTAAAATTAAAAGCATTTGTCCCATGATAGAAATAGTCTATTTGCTAGAAAAGGCAACAAGTTTGAGCGGCCTTCTTGGTCTTGTCCTGTCGAAAAAAAAAAACGTGGTAAAGATTAAAATATTTTCATCTACTATTATTACTATTTTGAATATTATTTATTTTTAAAATATAATTTAAATTTAACAATATAAAAAGTTAGGAATATGTTCGAGACAAGGATTATGTTCCTCTTCCTTGTCCTTGTCCCCCCATTGTCCACCAGATATAACATTTCATGGAATACGGATATCATTTTCACCGTAGTTAGTGCTTTTGCATTGATGCATTATAAAGCAATGCGTCAAATTACTAGAAGTTGAATTTTATTTGAACTACTAAAATTTAACAAATCAAAATATTTAGACATAAACTCTAATGAAGAGTGTTTTTATGTTGCATAAATGTACATTAAGAACCTGTCTGGTGTAAATTAAAATCAACAAGGAATGGATTTTATTACCATTTATTTTTTAAAAATGGGACCCACTCTCTCATAACAGGGTCAATATTTGCGGTCATAACGTTCCAAATTCTGATTAATAGTGTTCTCAGACAAGGCATAACTTATTAATGCTAAATATATCACTAGAATCATCCATATGTGATGTGATATTATATTATAAGACTAATTAAGAATGTCTCGTGTGACATTTAATTGGTTTTAGCATTTCATCTCACATCCCATTACTTAGGGGTTGACTCTACTGAGAACATATAAGCCATGTTTGATAGGATTAAAATCTAATTTTAATTTACCCCTTTGGGGGTGGTCGAGCTGGTGGAACGGGTGAACGCGAAAATCGAAAGTCACGAGTTCGAATCTCATATCAACACTTTATTGGTCGAGCCCATCGCATCGGGCTTGTGTAATGCGATTTATCTCTCCTATTTGATTTGCAGGCTACTGCACATAGAACGAAATTTACCCAATGCGCATTCACGAGTAGCAGCTGTGTATTCCTAAGTCAACGAAAAAAATTTAATTTTAATTTAAGTTAAAATCAACAACAATTTTTAATCATATATTTCATGGATTTTACAATTTTTTCAACTACACATTTAATCGGCTAATCAAAATCTATCAAAAAACTGATTTTAATCCACAAAAACAGGAGCATAGCATTATTTATATTAATTATATTTTTTTCAACTTGTACAATAACCGTCTTTCTTCAAATAATAAATTGAAAAAACATCAATAATTTATAATTTATAAGTTTTATCTTTAATGAGTTATCAACATACATTGGATTTAAAGTACGTGAACTTTACTTGTTACACATTTTCGACATCAATTTTTCATTAATTAGTTGTCTCAGATGATGAATTTCGTCCAAATATTATATTAAAAGGGGATAAAAAGACCTTTTGCCCCTCGCATTTTAATTAGCAAAAAAATAAAAAAATGTGATTAGATGTTTGCATCTTATTTTAAAGCAAACTTAAAACAAACATTTTGGTTGATAACTTTCGTCAAGAACAATATTTACTAATTAACGAAATGTTGAATGTTAAAAAATGGGGATATAAGTGCGACATTAAGTAAAGGTCAAGAACCTGATGCAATTAAAATGTTGTATATTTATTTCAAAAAGTAATTATATTAACCTATGATTTCTATTACATACATGACATTTTAATTACCATGAAAGTCCTCAAATTTTGCTTATTGTCGCACTTATCAACATGCTTTGAAATGAGAAGTAGATATTTTGTCTAAATTTCAGTTTTGTCGTTTATTTTGATTATATAAAATCTTGGAAGGAAAAAGTAAGTCTTTTGATGCCCTTCTATTGTATTTGGATGTAAAATTGTATTTGGATGTAAATTGCTATCATAATTAATAAAAGGTCGATGACATAAAGTTGCACTCTTCAAATCTTTCAAAACATTGCAAGTTTTTTCCTCACCTTTCATTTGTTGCATCATGGTCCCAAATATTTCAAGTGCGTGCGTATGGAATTCAAATGGATGGAAACCATCCATATTTATGTTAGTTAACCAAAAATTTTGCTTGACCACATTTTAAATACTTTTATAAAAGGTAAAATAGTAACTTTATATTTACTACATTAAAAAAAAAAGGAAAAAAATAAATAAAAGAAAGGAAAACTGCATATTCTTCCCCCCACCCAAAACTAGAAACCTCAACACATACCATCGATCCATCTCATTAAAACACCGCCACAAGCACTTCGGCCATTGTCACCACCAACACTGTCATCAGTTGCCCACCTAATTATCTACTATCACTAATGGATGCTCAAACCCAAATCCAAAATCACACCAATATTGACACAACCACCTGCACCAAACACCAACACCACCATAACCATAAGAACCAACTCCACCGACATAATTAATTGCCACATCTCAACCAACCACTAAACTCCCTTCTTGCCCTATAAAAACTCGAAAAGTCTCCCTAACCACCACTTTGACCCCTTCCCCTACCCCACCCCAATCCCCACCGGTGGCGGTGGTTGAATTTAAACAATTTCTCATTTTGGGTGGAAGGTTGGGGGAAGAAGACACAATTTTCTTGTTTCTTTATTTTTTTGGTTTTAAATTTAATTATTTTAATTGTTTAACGTGATAAATAGAACGTTACTATTTTGCGGAAAATTGAAGCGGAGGTCCCAAACCTATTTCTTTTTTGCAAACTTTATCTAAACATTCACTTTGTGCCAACACGGTCCCAAACTTTTCAAAAATTAGCACTTGGGTCCAAATTGATGATTTCTGTTAGTTTGATCGTTAGTTGATCAGAAAAGTCAAAATTGACCAAATTCAGTAAGGGCAAAATGGGAACTTCAAAATCTTAATATTTTTCCAAATATTATTAAAAAAAAAAAAGGGAAATATGCCTGCCACCCCCCACCCCATCTTCACCTTCATCATCCTCACCCCATCGCCGACCACTACCACCACCACAAACCATACTGTCGATCTTCATCATCTTCTTCTTTTCTATTTCCACTCCACCTCCACCTCCACCTCCACCTCCACCTCCATCTACAGTCCACCACCGAACCGAACCACAGTCGCCGAACCACCTCCGCCACAACTTTCTTACCAAACCATCTTTCCTTTTCCCCTTTTTGTCCCACCAAATTGAACCTGCAATGAATCCATCTTGTTGCACCAATTTTTAGATCTCAAACTTCAAATAGCTTGAAAATTTGAGGAATGGATTTCAACGAGGATGAGCCAAACTGGAGGTGAAATCATCTAAGAATGCACGTGGATTTCTGAAATTTCAATGCCAAAGTTTGAAATTAGATTGTTATTATGTGAATTTTGAACTCCAAAAATGAGGAACCAGTGGAAATCCGAACAATCATAAAACAAAAGGAAACTCGAGAAATGATAAATTCCATCTATAAACTATCCAACATAATTCCATCTATGATAAATTACACCCACGCCTGCCAACAAAGGACTCAAAAAGAAGGTTATGAAGTGCATACAGAAGCTAATCTACGTCGAGGATGAGGAAGCCAAGACGAAGTCGCCATTACTAATAGATCTGTGTATAAATTTGTGTTTATTGATGGGAGTTGTGACATTGGAGGAATGAAATGGAGGCCACGCAGGAGTTGATGGAAGTGGTGACGGTGGAGGAAGGATCTGGGCAAGTAGGGGGAGCACAAAGAGGAAGGAGAAGTTGAACGGTGAGTTGCCTTTTATTTTTTTTCTTTGTTATTTAGTTTTTTAATTTTAATTAAAAATTATTATTTTACCCCTTTTAAAATTTGTCAAAATCAATTTATTTGGTGAACTAATGGTAAAACTAACAGAAATCATCCATTTGGATCTCGGTGCTAATTTTTGAAAGGTTTGGGTCTGTGGTTGGCACAAAGTAAATGTTAAGGTAAAGTTTACAAAAAAATGATAGGTTTGGGACATCTGCTGCAATTTTTTCTTTATAAAAATATATTAAATATATGATCAAACTCAATTTTTTGATCAACTAATAAAGATATGGATAGTTGCTATCCACTTAGACTCCAAAATACATGTACTTGAAAGATTTGAGACACGGCTACAGTTATCCCTAAAAAGTGTGCAAAGGTTGAGAGCCTCTGTTACTGTGTAGTTATAATCCCACATAAATAAAAGAGTCACTTGGATGTTACTGTTCATAAGCCAATTCGAGCTAAATAACTTTATGGTTCGGCTTGACTAAGCCATCTAGGCCCTTTTTTCGTTTGATTCATTATTTTTATGGCTCGGCTCGACTCGACTCGACTAAGCTTTTTTTTTATTATTATTTTTTATTTTTTTTTACGTTTGATTCAATATTTGAAGTTACAAATATTTGTTTTAAACGATTTGAAATTTGTTTGAAATATTGAAGTGCGATCATGATAAATTTTGAGCCAGTCAAATGGCTTTATAACTTGGCTAAGCCGTCTAAGTTCCTTTTTTTTAACGTTTGATTCAATATTTTTATGGCTCGACTCGGCTAAGCCTTTTTTTTTTTTTTTACGTTTGTTTTATTATTTTAATTTAAAAATATTTTTTTTAAGAGATTTAAATTTTTTTTGGAAATGT
>CAIGRL010013617.1:0-18318 GCA_903798325.1 Fraxinus xanthoxyloides | reverse complement strand
AAAAGAATGTGAGTTAGACGTTTTTTCTTTAAGAATCACGTTTAACGTATTTTTAACTATTTCTATATGTGTTTGAACTATTCGATATGCCCATAATGTAGTTCTCGAAATAAGTCTCAAGATGACATAATCAATTTGTAGATTCGATTAGCGTACGATCGTCAATTTTTTTTTAAAATTAGCATATTATCGAAATTCAAATTTATTGTGATTTTGCCCCTATTTGGTGGAAATTAAAATAAAATTTTTAGTAAATTTTGATAAAAATTAAACAGTTATCGATTTCATGAAATATATTATTAAAATTAATTGTTAACTTTAATTTAAATTAAAATTTAGATTCGATACCAAGCATGATTTAAAAAAAAAATCTCAAAAGTTTTGGGGGGGAGGGGGGGCGCCCCCAAGGACCCCCCTAGGTCCGCCCATGGGTATGCGGTAAACCCATATTGTTGACCACATATGATCGCTTAAACTCCAACAGGAGCATGCATTTGTGATAAAAATTAGCTTTATTACTCTTCTCATTTTTGTAACTTAAAAAGAAAAAGCAAATTGTGCCAAACAAAATCAAATTAACCAAAACCACTCAAGCCCATTAATTATATACAATAATCTGTAGGGTTTTGACGTTTAAAAAAAATCAAAATAAATTTTTCGTAGAATTGCAAATTATCTATGTCGAACCCGAGGCTCTTTCAATCTTTCTTTAGTTTTACTAGCAAGTGAAACTAGTAATGAACAATTTTGGATTGTTGATTGTTATGATAATGAGGAGGGGGTTAATCATGATATCCTACTATCTACAAAAGATAATAAAAAATCTCGATTTGAAATAAGAGATATTGACGAAGATGATTTTATATCGGATGACACAAAAGATGACTTAGATGAAAATGAATTTGAATTGGAATTTGGTAGAGTTAGACAGCATTTCGGATTTTTTTAAGCCGATATTCGTTTCTAATTTAATTGTAAGAATTGATTATCAAGTAATAATAGTATTTCAAATTTTTAGCATTATGTTTTTTCTTAAAAAATTGAAGAATGCATAATTACACACATACTTCGCAAGGCACACATATTCTTTTAATACTTGATGATCGATTGAAAAGCATTGCCGCGCATTACGCATTTTAGAATCTTGAATGCAAGCAATAGACAATATTAAAGAAGACTATGGAGTCTTGGGATCTCCAGTAGAGGATATCATGCTATCACCATGTGTTTCATGCAGTGGGAAAACCAAAACCAAACAGTAACTTGTGCATGGAAAATTCCATTCAATAACTTTTCCCTTTTACAACGGTTATGTACTTTGGATTTCTTGTTAAGCTTATAATATTCTATAATCCAAGTATCTAATATCGATATTTTCTTCTTATAGGTAGCTAATATGATAAGCAGCAGGATGTATATTCATTCTAATCATCACAGAAATAAGCATGGAAGAACTTAAAACTTGCAACTTTGAAAATATATTTTTCTGTAATTAATGCATGTTCTGTATGCATTTCTCGTTTTCTTGTTTAGTCCTAATCATCCAATCTACCGCACCAAACATGCCATAGTACTTTTAGATTATTTGTTAGTGGTAAACATGAAATTATTAATGCAGGCATTGCTTTTCCAACATGATAGTTCTGCACAAAGTTGAGCCTTTTCTTTGTCATTGCAAACAATAGCAGACAAGTTTTGCACAAAGGATTTCTTGTTTGGATAGGAAAATAGATTCCTTTATGTAGATTTATAAATATATACTCGATTATGCTAAACATTTTACATAAAATATATCAATTATCCAAATTATTCTTGCTCAATCCAAACATGGCTTCCAACGATCTTACGAGCAAAAAGTATCTTGTACTGAAAACACGCGATGCAAGCCTTATAGACATATTTCATATTCTATTCACCAAAGACATAGAGAGCAAAGATTTTGTGGAAACACTCGAAGTGAAACGAGAAATTCTCCAGGAAAGGGGAGTTATTTTTCTCTCTATGTTGTCACAGAAGATTCTTCAATACAATAAAAAGACATTGTCTTTGTTCGGTTCAATATTTGAGATGTGGCTGAACCTTTTGGGAAATAAAAATTACTTTAGAATGTTCTTATATGGTCTTTTGAGAGGTTAGTCTGCATTTTAAAAGTTCAGCCATCTTGTTTGAAGCTTAAGTAGAAGGGACACGCGCGTTTATTTATTTAAATTTAATGCTGAACAATTATGCCGTGTGTACTGTGTAAACAGGGAAGATGGAGTTACCAAACAGGCAATCCTCCAAATTTGTATCCACTATTGGGTTTCTAGACAACAGGGTGGAGTTGGACAAGAAAATTAAACCTGGGGACAGTAAGTATTTTGCAGCTCTTACAGCCATGGCCTCGAAAATAGCCTACGAGAACGAAGAATTTATCCAGGTTGTCGTTGAAAAAATATGGAAGGTAGTGTATGATAAATCACCTAATCTAAAATCTTAAAGAAGTTACAAGAAAGGCGCATATATTTATAATTTTAGCCTTGTTACTTAGAATAAACTTTTGGCGACTTTATGCAGATCGATTTTCTGGGATTTTATGATTGTTGGGATGGTAAGAAGCAAAAATACTAGATTCACGTACCCTTCTTCGGCAAAATTATTGATTTGCAGTATTGAAGACTTGTGCGTTCTGCTAATAATGCTTAAACTTTTGTTTTGCAGAGACATCAGGCAAATACTACCCAAGGCTTCATGTTCCATGATAAAAATACTAATCCTGAGACGATAATTGTGGCTTTTCGAGGTACTGAACCCTTTAATGCAGATGACTGGACTACAGACTTCGACATATCATGGTACAAATTTGATGCCATTAACGGCAGAGTCCACGGTGGTTTTATGAAAGCTCTAGGCCTAAAGTTAGACGGAAGTTGGCCCGGGGATGACGGGGCTTATAATGCCATAACCAAAGACCTGAAAAATCATTTAGAGAATAACATTCAGACAAGATTTATTATCACTGGTCACAGCTTAGGTGGGGCTCTTGCGATTCTGTTTCCTGCAGTTTTAGAATTGCACAAGGAGGCTGGTGTACTAAAAAGACTAGAAGGTGTATATACATTTGGACAGCCTAAGGTTGGAGACAAGAAATTTGGAAAGTTTATGGATGAGCTGTTGAAATACTATGGAGTTAAGTACTATAGGTTTGTTTATGGTCACGACATTGTGCCTCAGATGCCTTATGATGATTCCGTGCTAATGTTTAAGCACTTTGGCACATGTATCTATATCAATTGCATCTATGAAAGAAAGGTGAATACCGTTCTCTCTATGTAGTGATGTCAATTAGGCCAAAGAGGTCCAAACGGGCCGCTTATGTGCCTGGTCTGATATGAGTTTGACCTCTTTGATATCACTATCTTTTATATTCTATTATGGGACAAAAGTTCAAGCTGGCTAATTAGTTTATTTTGTATGATACAGAATGTTGAAGAAGAATCATATAAGAACTACATTGACGTTGTTACGACGAGGATCGATGCCTTTTGGGAGCTAGTAAGAAGTTTTATTCTTCCTCGTATATTTGGATTAGAGTATAAGGAATGTTTACTACTCCAGATGTTTCGACTGGTGGGATTCATAATTCCTGGTTTTCCTGCTCATGGTCCACAAGAATACATTAATGCAACTCGACTGGCGAACTACTCGTTGTGAATATACAATAATATAATAATGGACTCTAAAAATGCTAATTAATTTATGTGATGTTAGTGGCTAATAAGATTCTCTTAATGAATATATTTGGTGATAGAGATATCGGGGAATTAGTGATTTATGCATAGTATGTACATTGAATAAAAATATTCATAACATAATTCATAAAACAATTGAAGTATACAAGCTAAAATTGTATTGAGGATTTAGAATCCTTGTAAAATTCGATTTTGCTCTAATTTATCTTACAAATAAGGAGCCTTAGTTTTTTTTTATCATCGTCCTAAAAGAGAGAAATATAAGTTAGAGAACATAGGGGTGCAATTTTCTCTTGTAAATCTTTGTGTGTGCATATATATATAGTAAATTATTGCAATGGCGGGAGATGATATAACCTCACATTACCATGAACCTCTATAAATTTTGCATATTCTTAAGTGTTTATTTTTCTTTTTTCAAATTGATTGTTCTCTTTGAAATAGAATTATAGTTTATAATTCTCAACGATGATGTCCTAAAGTCGAATCAATCTTCCTTCATGTCGATACTAATGACTTAATATGGCTTCAAGAAAAAACCTCTTTAAACTCGCAACTGTTTTCCTATCCCGGTCACAAAAAGAATATGGAACAAACCTCATTGTTGCTCAAATGTTTACACTATGAAGAATGTATATTTATTGCGTAGAATACCACGTATGTTTGGAAACAAGTCAAAAATAAATAAACTTGAACCCATTGAATTTTGAAAAAAAAAAAATATAAAATATTCATGCCAAATTGAAATTGAAATTGATTGGAGATGACAATTTTGAACCACTTGGGATTCATAAGTTAATGAAACATCCATCATGGGTGTTTAGTTTTGATACGCATTGGATCCCTGTTTATAATGTAAACGTTGAATTGAGTTTCATATGTATTAGTCGATGAGTGAGATTGTTATCAATACTCAAGTTCAAATGCTCAACCCAAAAACAATATGGACCTTGGAAGTAGAAATTAATATTACTCACGGCCCATATATATTTACCTATTAGATGACTTTGAATATCGACTCATTTAACCTTATTATTGGTCCAACTGTAGCCTAATTTACTCCTATATATTGATTGCCTTTACCTTAGCTGTTAAATGTTTGATTTGTGTATGAAAAGCGAGAAAAACGTCTGCCTTTGAGGAGAAAAACGTTACCCTAGCCGTTAAGTGTTTGATTTGTGTATGAAAAGCGAGAAAACGACCGCCTTTGAGGAGAGAAACATGTGCCTTATTTGAGTGAAAAAAATCAGCGACTTCGTCCTTTGTTTTTGTCTTGTGGCTTACAAATCAACACCATGATCTTATTCTTTATAGGTGAAATTGAGAAACAACTGAGGTAAATATTGGTTCTGGGGTGGAAGTGCTTGGATAGGTTGTTTGGCAAAGAAAGATAACATCAAACCGAGCTCGAAAAATATCATTTTGAGGATCTTTGGAGTGAGCTTACGTGACATTAGGTTCCTCTTAATTCTGCAACTAGATATTGTAAGGAAATGTCATAAAAATGCACACGGAAACTCAGAGACACACACTTCTCTTTTGCCCTTGTCTACATGAACATAACGATTGCTCTATATTTATATACCAGTGTTCTAAAAAGCATAAAACGTAGCAAAATGAAATGTGGAAGTTGAGTTTTGACCTAGATGTTAAAAGGCGTAACAAAGGATTTTCTTATTTTAATATTATTTAAAAAATTTATATCAATCTAATTTAGTAATTAAAGGGAAAAAGCGTAAAAGAGCGTTGGAAGGCATAAAAAAGTGTTAAAAAGCTTAAAAGCGTAAAAAAAGTGCACGCTAGGATGCCTAAACGTGAAAAAAAATTAAAAAAGGCGAAACGAGGCATTTTGTTCCTGCTACGCACTTAGATGATGTTTTTTAAAACACTGGTATATACTATTAGAAAATGCATTAACAACGATGAAAAATTATCCATGAATAAACTCTGTCAATACTAACGACGGATTTCTCTCAAACACCATGTGTACATCGATAACATAAAATAATAATGTAGTTTTATGCACAACAATTACCTATCTAATGCCAACCACATCCATTGACGAGCTTATTTGTTAAGTTACCTACGGGAATTAGCAGTAGTAGAAGATTTATGCAAACAAATGGAAATTACCAATGGCCAAGGGTCCAAAATATTCGAAGCTAAGGGTCCGATATTAGTGTTCAAAAGAATTCAAATTCCTCTTAACGAATTTCAATGGGCCATAATCTGTCGAAAATCATAGATGTGTTTCCTATTAAGTTTTACTTCAAACGACCAAAAGATTTTGAAGTTATCGTGAACAGATACACGAGTTAAATAAATTAGAGTCTTTTGAATTGAAGATTGGACAGTCCTCAAAATTATTATAATATATATTTTTATTAATTACCATATGAATAACTTTATTAACTTGTATGGTTTTGTTGTTAGGCATGAGAAGTACCATGTTTATCGTGCGTGAGGTATTTGGACACTTGAAGAAAGTAAAAAGAAATGAAATCCGCGTATTTGATTATATAAAAAAAAAATGGAATAGCGTTGAATTCTTACACTTTCATGTCTACAATTCAATTCATTCTAGTACTACGAGGATGAACCCAGGCAGCATGTAGTATGAACCATAAAAGAAAAAAATCTATTAAATTAATCACAAGAATATCAATTACAGTGCTTATTATCTAATGAGGAATCATCAAGTGATCATGTTAGAGAGATAAACAATCATGGATAATTACGAGATGAAAACCTCCCAAATGGCTAAGAGTGAATAGCAGCTATCATGCATTAAGTTGATTTGAGGTCGAAGGATTGTGGTAAGTGTGAAGTATCATATGCCACCACGAATTCCAACAATAACGTACGGACATAGCAAGCCCGATAAAAGAAAAATGAAATTAAATAAAGGAAGCGTGACAAAGGGAATCCACTTAGTTAATTTCCTAAGTTTACTCTTGGGATCTCCTGTAGAGATATTATGCTCCAACCATGTGTTTCATGCACTGGGGGAAAGACACATGGTGGTAGAATATCTAACTAGTTTCCACAGCAAAGCAACAGCGACTTGTGCAAGGAATCTTATAATTAACACGAAATACAAGATTTTAATCCATTTTTCTTGTTTGATACGGTATAATCTACCGCGTAAAACATGATAAAGACGAAATTAGTATCCAAGAAGTTTAGCCATTTCACAATTCATTTTGTTTGTCATTGCAAAACATAGCCGATAGTATTGTACAAGGGATTTCTTCATTGGGTAGGAAAGTAGCTAAAGATTCCTACATGTTGCTCTATAAAAATACTCCATTTGGGTAAACATTGATCATAACATTAATCAATCAACCAACTTATTTGTGCTCAATTCAAACATGGTTACGAGCAAGAAGTATCTTCTACTGAAACCACGTGATGGTAGCCTTATAGACATTTTTAGTGTTCTATATACCAAAGATGTACAGAACAAAGATTTTCTGGAACCACTTGACGTGAAGCCAGCCATTCTCGACGGAAGAGGAATTATTTTTCTTTCTATGTTCTTACAGAAGATTCTTCATTCCCATGCAATGAAGACATTGTTTTTGTTAGGTTCAACCATGGAGACGGGGCTAAACCTTTTAGGTAGTAGAAAAAACTTTGGAGAGTTCTTGTCTGGTCTTTTGCGAGGTTAGTCTATATTTTAACATATTTTTGCAATTAATTGTTCTTTTTGATTTAGTTATATTTATGATGCACATTGTTTCAAACCATCATATATATATAAAAGCAATTTATCTAATAGTTACTCTTTCTTAACTGTTTCCCGGAGGTTCCTAGTGTTAAGACTTAGGGTTTCATCTTAAAATATCAATCTTATTAAGAAAAGTAGTCCAAAACCTTATAAATTGATCTACAATGCAATGGTGATAATTGTCCAAAATAACCTTATTTACAAGCTTGAACATATATAGACGACGTACATTTATATAAGTTAATCTTTAATACGTCACATATGCGTATAATAGATTTATTACATGTTCAGCCATCTCGTTTAAAGCTTAAATAATTGGAGAAGGGATACATTTTATTTATTAAATTTTATGCTGAACAACATTAACGGGATGCCAAGAAATTAAAAAAATCATCTGACCGACCTACGTATGCCATATATATACAGGAAAGATGAAGTTACCTGATAAAAGATTATCCAATTTTTCATCCATTATTGGGCTTCTAGACAAAAGGGTGGAGTTGGACAGCAAAATCAAACCTGGGGACAGCAAGTATTTTCCAGCTCTCGCAGCCATGGCTTCAAAAATAGCCTACGAGAACAAAAACTACATCCAAGATGTGGTTGAAAAAGTATGGAAGGTAGTATATAATGAACCGTCTCGTCCAATAGTCCAAAATGTTATATTTATATTTAGCCTTCAACAGTGACTTGAATAAACTTTTGGCGACTTTATGCAGATGGAATCATTGGGAGCATATGATTTTTTTGATGGTAAGTGAAAAAAAATACTAAATCGACGTGGCCCTTCTTCGCAAAAATTAGTATATTACCATTGATTTTGTAGTTTAGCTACATGAATGTTTTGCTAATGATACAATAAACTTATGTTTGGCAGAGAGA
Source organism: Fraxinus xanthoxyloides (assembly GCA_903798325.1). Lineage (NCBI taxonomy): Eukaryota > Viridiplantae > Streptophyta > Magnoliopsida > Lamiales > Oleaceae > Fraxinus > Fraxinus xanthoxyloides. The sequence goes on along the minus strand of CAIGRL010013617.1, from coordinate 9,975 downwards.
CATCATAAATATACAACACAAGGCTTCATGTTCCATGATAAAAATACTAATCCTGATACGATAGTTGTGACTTTCCGAGGTACTGAACCCTTTAATGCAAACGACTGGATTACAGATCTCGACATATCGTGGTATAAAACCGATGGCATTAAAGGCAGAGTCCACAGTGGTTTCATGAAAGCTTTAGGCCTAAAATTCGATGGAAGTCCGCTTAGACACTGTGGGGCTTATAGTACCATAACCAAAGAGCTAAAACGACATTTTGCAACTAATAATCGGACAAGATTTATTGTCACTGGTCACAGCTTAGGTGGGGCGCTTGCAATTCTGTTCCCTGCGGCTTTGGCACTGCACGAGGAGGATTCTGTGCTAGAAAGACTAGAAGGTGTGTACACATTTGGCCAGCCAAAGGTCGGAGACAGAAAATTTGGAAGGTTTATGGACGAGCTGTTTGAACGCTATGGAGTCAATTATTACAGGTTTGTTTATAGTCACGACATTGTGCCTCGGCTGCCTTATGATAACTCCGTGCTAATGTATAAGCACTTCGGGACATGTCTCTACATCGATTGCTTTTACGAAAGAAAGGTGAACGTCCTTCTCTCTATCTAGTGGTGTCAATTTCACCAGTCATACCCAACTCGGGGGCCACTTGGAATTTTGGGTTTGGGCGTGACTTCTTTGAAACTACTATCTTTATATATTTTTTTAAAAGAGATAAAGATAAAATTACGCTTTACAATCAAGCTGGTTTATTGATTTCTTTGTATGATTCAGGAATTCAATGAAGAATTATATGAGAAGAACTATTGGGACATTAAGTCCATTATTATGAGGAGGATGGATGCCTTGTGGGAGCTGGCGAGAAGCTTTATTCTTCCTCGTATATCTGGATTAGAGTACAAGGAAGGTTTACTACTCAAGATGTGTCGACTGCTTGGAACACCATTCCCTGGTTTACCTGCTCATAATCCACTAGAATATATTAATGCAACTCGATTGGCAAACTACCAGTAATTCACGGGTGATAATGGATAATAAGATTATTCTCTTATCTTTGATTTTCATATCGATATGGTCATGTTGACGATGGAGATGTTGGAAAACTAATTATATATGTGTATTGTATACAATTTAATATATGTTAAAAAATATGAAAGCATTTTCATATTCTGGTGATATCACAATATTATTTCTTTAATAATATGATTGTGTAATATTTTAGGATCTTTTATGATTGTGTAAAAAAGAAAGAAATATTTTGAACTTACATGTAATATTATTTTACGAGAGAATATGTAATTAAGAAACGAGTTTTGAAAAAATATATTTTTGAAAATTGGAGCCCAAAGAGAAGCTTTAGTTTCTTCCATTGTCTTTTTTGACTCATTCACAATTTATATATCTTAACATAATAAATTTGAATAAGAATATAGTACCATACCACTGTTTGCCTTCATTTTTTAAAAAATTCAATTTTTTTAAACTCATTTTTAATTATATATTTTTCCATAAAATAATATTACACGTAAATCAAAATTTTTTTCTTAGCCATATATGTGTGTTTGATGCACATTTTTTAAGGAGAAAATGTATTTTTTGTGATGTGATAGTAAATATGTGGTTGAAAAAGAATGAAAAATTATTAATGTGATGAAAAATATTATTTTATTGAAGAATATGTGGTTGAAAATGAATAGAAGAATGAAAATGAAAATGTGGCTTAAACATGTGTCATATTTCTCTTTCATTCTTTAAAAACTCTTTTTTTATATACTCATCTCCAACCACACATTCACACAATAAAATTTTTCTAACATTTTTAACTACATATATTCTCCAAAAAAATCATTATTTAAAACAATATTTTTCCTAAAAAAGGCCACCAAACATGGGCTTATTTTTTAATTACACACTATTCAAAAAATTACTATTACAAAACTGTTTTTCTCTCTAGTTTTCTTTAAAATGGATTCAAACAAAGGCTAAATAGATGTCTTCCTATCGAAAAGGAGGCTAAACTTTTCTACCGTTTGCAAGCATCTCAATTCCTACTTTCAATAAATCGACCAACAGCAGAATCGTGTTGACTCAGAGGGTGTTTGGTAGAGATTAAAATTAAATTAAAATTAAAAATATAGTCATTATTGTTGACTTTTACTAGAAGGGTGGGATCCAATAACGACCATATTTTCAATCTTAATTGAATTTTAAGTTGTACCAAACATGCTCTTAATAATTTGAAGGGCATTATAGGGACTTTACATTCCCGAAATCGTTTCTTCTAAGAATTGGTTGTCGTAATATAATAAAAATTGAAGTTGTGAACGTGGATGAGAACAAACAAATAAGCGGAGCGGACAGTTACCGGGACGGAGCGGCGCGAGTGGAGAGGAGAGAGAGAGAGAGCGAGTGGGCGAGCGAATTAGGGTTTTGAAAATCCTCAATCGGTTCGAAAGGTCAGTGAATACGTGAGCGCCCAGAGCTGTTCTCTAATAATTTTCTTATATCTTTTGCGAATTTTATTTTCTTAGGCATTTTATGTGATTCACCCTCGAGAACTCGGAGATTAGATGGTGAGTTTGATTTGGTATATGATGATGATGATTGTGTGTTGTGAGAAAGAGGTGTGTCTATTGTTGTTGTGTGCAGGAAGAGTGCGTGAGCGATTAGAGAGTTGGTGTGAGAGAGAGGGAAACTCGAGAGAGCTGCCTTTCTTCATTCCAGAAATTTCCGGATTGACCTCACCATGGCTGACCGAAAGCTTGTGGTAACTCTAAAATTTCACGCATCTGACTGTCGAAATGTAGATTTTGTGGTTGTGCTTGATTCGGTATATGCGGTTGTTTATGTACGTATAATGTGCATCTGTGTTACTTTTAGGTTTTGGGCATTCCATGGGATGTGGACACAGAGGGACTCAGAGAATACATGAGCAAGTTTGGGGATTTAGAGGACTGCATCGTAATGAAGGTTAGTAAGAAATCTGCTTTTATTGTATTATACTTGAATCTGTTAATAGGAAATTTGTTTATACTTTAGAGGATGGTCTCACAAATTTAGATTTCTGATTACAGAATCAGAAGCAATGGAAAAAATACTGTTTTTCCACTAAACAGTTTTTGGACTAATTAAGATTGAGAAAATGGGTAGCTTTGTTTGATTGGACAATAGTAGCATGCATCAAAAAGTTGTTGCCTTTCTGGTGGGAAAATGGTTACTTTCTCAGTAGAAACTTACTAATATGAAAATAATGAGCACTGTTAGGAGAAGAATTGTTATCTTCTTTGCATTGGTGATGTCAGGAGCGGACCACTGGTCGTTCTCGTGGTTTTGGATATGTTACGTTTGCAGCAGTTGAGGATGCGAAGGTACTCATCTAGGACTGGCTTGTGCTTTGACTTTTCCATGTTAGCTCTATTTTCTGTTTCATTTTTTCTCTATGTATATTCAGAGGGCAATTTCAAATTTCTGGGTTAATTTACCTCTTATTTTGTAGGCTGCATTGACAAGCGAGCATGTCCTCGGTAATAGAATGTTGGAGGTCAAAATAGCCACACCAAAGGTTACCTTCTTTGACCATCCAGTTATTCTAATTTATACAGTTTGCTAATTTAAAGTTGTAATTATTGCACATTTAGTTTGTTTGTACTTCCAGCATTTGCTTTACAAGATTTAGAAGCTATGCCATTTTAACTCTTGGAGTTTCTTTCAAACCTTGTACTATAGGAGGAGATGAGAGCTCCACCGAGTAAAGTGACCAGGATCTTTGTGGCAAGGATTTCACCATCTGTGACTGAATCTATGTTCAGAAGGTATCTTTTCTGTATTCCTCCATATTGACTTACACACTGTTTGAACCCCTTTTTTGGGGGAAAATAGGGTTTGGATGGTTGAAAAATATGGATAAGTTTTGGGTTTACGTTTAAAATTATTTTTATGGAAAAATGTGTAGTTGAAAATGAGTTTTGGGGAAAATGGAGCTCAAACATAGGCTTAAGTTCAAATCTAAAATATTGCTTAATGTGATGATCTGTTACATCTTTGTACATTTGTGCTCTTATTGAAGTCTAAAATTTTGTGTGCATTCTCGTATAGTCATTTCGAGAGGTATGGTGACATAACAGATTTATACATGCCAAAGGTTCGTATTTTTCTCACTTCCTATCTAACATAACGTTGCATTTTTATTGCACCTTCTCATGTCTTTTTTTATCGTCAGGATCCAATTGCCAAGGGCCATCGTGGGATTGGATTTATCACTTTTGCAAATGCTGGTAATTCAGTTTCAATGTTTTTTCGTGGTTTGTGGTTTCTATTGGTCGTAGCAGCTGTTCTGTCCTCTAGACTTATTACATGTGCCTTTTTAGATCTACATGCCATTTTGTTCAAATTCTATCCTCTAAATGAAAGACTGGGGAATAATGAGAAGAAACATTCGTTCTGGCGGTATTTTTTATGTTTTGATGGGTATATGAAGATTGAATTAAGCGAATCATGTCAGTTGTCATGATTTTAAAACCTATAGTGTGTTTTTAGGTCGTCATAGTAACTTATTTATAAGGGTCGGGAAGGATCACCTTTCAAGGAGAATATTTTTCTGACTGATATCTGTTGCCTACTCCTGTCTAGTTTTTTTTTTTTCCCCCTCTCAAGCAATCAAATTATGGGATCAACGAGATAGAAATATATATGCCATCCTTGAGTTGCATTTGAATGTGAAATTCTTTGTCTGCATGAGGTGCAGTTTTTGATGACTTACATTGTTTGCTGTGAATTTAAATCCTTTCTTCGTTCTAATCTTTTCACAGAGGCAGTTGATGATCTGATGGCTGAAACCCATGAGTTGGGAGGTTCTACTGTAGTCGTGGATCGGGCAACCCCAAAGGTAACTTTCAGTATCACATGGCATTTTCTTATTGCAATGTGAATCACATTTCAATTCATGCACTATGCATGCATAATTTTCCTGCAGAAGCTTGTAATAGTTTTAGCTACTAGGTAGATGTGCTACCTCCTTCACCACCACCACCAAGGCTTTCCCTCTCTCCTCTACTTCCACCTCCTCGTTCTTCTTGCATATTTGTGTACCCAGAGAAGGAGGGAGGGTTGGTTCCAGTTCAGCATTTTGGGATTTTTTCAGTTATGACAGAAAAAATTATGGTTGGACTTTTTAGTACTCTATTACTAACCTTGTTCATATGCCACCTATACTCTTAAATAGGAGGATGACTTCCGACCAATAAGTCGAATGCCTCAGGGTGGTGGCTATGGTGCTTATAATGCTTACATGCATTCTGCAACGAGATATGCCACACTTGGTGCTCCAACCTTGTATGATCATTCAGGTCCTATGTATGGAAGTAAGTTAATTACTTTACATATTTTCCTTATATCACTTTAATTTTAAGCTAAATGCACCCGAGTTAATAATTATCACAAAGTAGGAGGGGAAACAGCTCGTGGAATGGGCAAAAAGATTTTTGTTGGCAGGCTTCCTCAGGAGGCAAGCATAGAAGATCTCCGTCAGTACTTTGGGAGATTTGGTCGTGTTTTAGATGTTTATGTTCCAAAGGTCAGAACAACATTGACTTGATGTAATTAACAATTATAGATAGATTAATGTTTACAATACAGTCTTGTTATTTTGCGTAGGACCCCAAGAGAACGGGTCACAGGGGATTTGGTTTTGTGACTTTTGCCGAAGATGGTGTTGCCGATCGCGTAGCTCGGAGATCTCATGAAATATGCGGACACCAGGTTTGAGTCCTTATCTGTGCTAGCAAACCATTGTGTGTTGCAGATAAGAATTTGATAAGAAGTCCTTAAAGATTTTGCTGAATATATAGAAATGTAAATCCCCTGCTAAATTAGTTTTACTTGTAAGTACAGAGAATTTTTAGATGTCACTGGACTTCAAACAAAAGATTCTTACATGAAGTGAACATGCTCTCGTTTATCTTGAGACAACTAAGTATTAGAGAATCCAAGTTACATGCTAAATTAGTGATGTTTGCATAAAAATCCATCCCAGCCTCCTTTCTCCTGACTTAAAAGTTTTAAATTACCTGTCTGAATTCTCATCATGGTTCATGTAACTTATACCTTTATGTTCTAGTAATTAAAAAATGCTCACCGAAAGCTGTAAAATGAACGACACTGTGAGTAGTAAATAGTAATATTACAGTTCTCCTTTTGATGTCTTACAGGTTGCAATAGATTCAGCTACACCAATTGATGATGCTGGCCACAGTAGTAATTTCATGATGAACAATCCTGAACCATTCGGGTATGGTGGACCTCTGCGTTCCTATGGCAGGATGTATGGGAGCTTAGATTTTGATGATGTAAGTATGGATTTATAATTTGTTCCGTGTTACTGTCTAGAAAGCTGCTTTGCGTATCATCAAGAACATACCAACTTGACTACTACTTCCATTTCTCCCTGCTGTCTCATGGAGCTATCCTTCTCTTTTTGTTAATTTGCCTGTTCGAAAATGGTAGCTTTTAATTACTTCAATCAAAACCACCATTAAGTTTTTCGTATTGATCAAGTTCTTTTCGATTAAAGCATGCCGTGATTAAAGTGTACTTCTGAGGATGGAATTATGATGCAGAAAATTATTATTTTCAATCAACTACATGGGGAGATGTGGAGTGTTACTATTGTTACAAGAATATCCAATGGCTTCTCGTAGGAAATACCATAGGTCTAGAAGTTGTACTTTGCATTATTGGTTGTGAAAATTGGAATCTCATTTCGGATGTCAATAATGACTGGTTCCCAAGTCTAAAGGAAGGATAATTTTTATCGGTTAGAAATATTAATGGACATTTAGGTAAGGGTCGTGCGGCCTTTAACATGCTATGTAGGGAATCTGGTTTTAAGGATAAAGAAGATATTGAAGCGTCAAATTAGATTTTTCTTGGTTTATGTTTTCGTTGTACCAAAAACCTTTTTCAGGAAGAGGGATGTGCACTTTATTACTTTTAAAAATGGGCTGAATAGGAGTGATATTTTTCCTTACTGGCCAGATAGATCGATGTATTTGTTAAGATTGCTAAGTTAACCCTAGAGAGTTTGGCCACATCATGTAGAGTATTGGCCTGGGCTACGGTCAAGGTTAATAAAAAGGAGCATTAAAGTTTGTGGTGGGACCTGAAGGAAAATGAGTTTACAGTGATGACTACAATCCGTACAAGATATATAAGAGAATATATGGATTTAGATGATAGAAAGAAATGAACATATACTTTAGTTAGCTAAGTTTGAAGACCAATTACATGAGAGCCATTTGAAACAATTTGGGCACATTCAAGAATAGCAATCATAGAATGACCGACTTAAAATCACATTATAGGAGGTAATTAAAAACAAAATTGTCTTTTTAAAAAAAATAATAATGTTATGTTCTGATGGCATGTGTTCTCTTTCCCATATCTATAAGTAGGAGGAGAAAGTTATTGCCATTTCACTTTGTTATGTGGACTGCGCTTTTTAGTACATAAAAGAGGGTTGTCGATTACAATTTTCTGGTTGAAACATAAATACTTGTGATCTATTCTCAGCTTTTTTCTAGGACAGTCTTCCATCGTAATATATGAAATGTTGAACACCTTGTTAATTGTGTTAATTATCCTGTTGTTTTAGATTATTTGGGCCTTTTGATGCCTACATCTTGTTTTTTGGACTATAATGCTAACCCTTTTTACCTATTGATATTGATATGCAGTGGGGTTATGGCATGGGTGGTGGTATGCGCGGTGGCATGGGTGGTGGAGGTATGCGTGGTGGCATGGGTGGTGGCAGGCCTTCTCGTGCAGATTACAGGTATAGGCCTTACTAGAGGTCGGAAGGGATGGCTAAAACTGTATTTGAATTTAATTTTAATGACACGCTGCGTCGCTGCATCTACTAATGGTAATTGACTGTTGAAATGATCACTACCTATCAGACGGTTCCAAATTTACCATGTTTATTGTTTTGGATGATCTCTGCTTGAGAAGACTATTTGTACCTCTTTTATGTAATACTAAACTTTGTGCTAGAAGCTTCTTATTTGTAGACAATTCCTTAAGAAAGAATACTTAAGAAAAGTGTGCTCTCCATTACCTGTTACTTTGTGCCGCAAGGCTTAAGAACCATATGGTTACGTTCGATCGTCTTAGTCATAACGAATTGCACTACTATGAGTTTGAAGCGAGAAATATCTTTTTGAAATTTTTTTTATAAATGCAATGCACACCTTGGTAATATTTTCTGATTAATCGCGCGTTGTATATGCTTAACTCGACTCAAACTATTAATTTAATTGCAAGTAAATAAGTTTTTAAAGTTAAATTATATTGTTTGTTGGTAGGTTATGTTGAAATAATTAACTCTTGAATAATGATACGTAGCTTCGGTATAGGTGTCGCTAATTTTACTTTGCATTTTGCACATCTTCTAGAACTATCTAAATTGAGGCTGCAACCTCGGTGGGACTAAATAACGTTACTTTTAATTTTTTTTAAAAAAAACTGTATGTCTCAACATGTTTTGAAATAAAGTTCAATCAAAATAAGGAAATTTGCATTTTTTTTTGTTCTCAACCTTGCAAAATGTAATAAATATAGGGTTATTAACACAAGGTTGCCTTATGTTTGAGTTCACTGTGCAAAATATATCCATCTTGCATTTTTTTTTTTCATCTTTATTTATGCCGTTCATTGTGAAAACCATCATTTCCATACATTTTATCAAAGTTAATCAATTATATTACCACTACAAAATTTATTAAGTATACCAGAAATTTTAATTTTTTTCTTATTTACTTAAATAGCCTTGAATCAAATTACACGTAATTATGGTTAATATACTTTTAATCATTCACACTACATTATAATCACACCACGAACATAAACATAGTTTATTCTCCTCCTTTGTTTTATTGCGAGTACGTAGCCGTCAAACATATGTAAGAATTCATCATGGAAATTGATTTTCAAAATTGATGGAAAATGATATGAAGGAGAGAAAATGGAGATTTGTTTGAAATGAAGGTGGCGCCTCTTCAGACAAAGCATATGAGGAGATTGAGAAGTTTGCAAGCAAGCTTTTTCTAAATATAATGCATTGATTTTGTGTATACATTTGTGTGTGTGTGTGTGTGTGAAGCTAACATTCATTTTTGAAAATTTGTGAACATATTATAAACCGAAATAAATTCTTTTATTTGCATTGTGTCAGAAAAGTATATTGTTCAATTGATTCACTAAAAATTGAAAGTCCATTTTTTTGAAAATTGTTACTTTTACAAGAACTAATGTGCGTGTTATACTCAGATTTTGTAATGGTATCGACACACTTATTTAGATATTTAGCACCTAGCATTGAATCGAATCTGCTTCATAATATGCCATCGAATTACTTCCAATATATAATATGCCATTGAATTTGCTTCATAATAGCAGGTAGTTGAATCATGAATCANATGAGGAGATTGAGAAGTTTGCAAGCAAGCTTTTTCTAAATATAATGCATTGATTTTGTGTATACATTTGTGTGTGTGTGTGTGTGTGAAGCTAACATTCATTTTTGAAAATTTGTGAACATATTATAAACCGAAATAAATTCTTTTATTTGCATTGTGTCAGAAAAGTATATTGTTCAATTGATTCACTAAAAATTGAAAGTCCATTTTTTTGAAAATTGTTACTTTTACAAGAACTAATGTGCGTGTTATACTCAGATTTTGTAATGGTATCGACACACTTATTTAGATATTTAGCACCTAGCATTGAATCGAATCTGCTTCATAATATGCCATCGAATTACTTCCAATATATAATATGCCATTGAATTTGCTTCATAATAGCAGGTAGTTGAATCATGAATCATTTGCTTGGAATCATGGCCGAACTTAATAAAATGAAGAGAGAAATGTTTAAAGAAAAGAAAAAGATGAAGTTTAGTTGTCGTGTATTTATTAAAAA
>CAIGRL010013545.1:0-12462 GCA_903798325.1 Fraxinus xanthoxyloides | reverse complement strand
TTACTTATTTTTCAAAATTGTCCAAAGCACTCTTCAAAATATTACTCTATTTGAAAAAACAAAATAATAACAAAAATTATAATGTTTCTTCACGTATATGTTGCTGTTAATTTATCGTGATGATACTTCGTAATGTCTATAGAATATAATTTTACCTTTAATTAACGTTCATAAGGTTCATATGTATTTATGTAAACAAGTAACCTATAAATAAAAGTAAGCGTGTGTACTCGTCGCAAATATCTAAAACCCTCCTTATCTAGCCATGTGAATAACTATGTTTCACTGCAAGCTCTTGGGGTCAAAAGAAGTTTAGCAATGAAATTAGATAGGTATTTAATAAGAGGTGACAAAAATGAATTTATATACTTAAATTATATTAAGTATTATATGGAATAAAATTTTACCTCTAATACATGCCATAAGGTCTCTATATATAGGTGTAAATATGAAACGTATAAATAGAAATATACGTTTATACTTCTAGTTGAAAGTGTCGTGAAACATGTTTCTCTAACGACATACCAAGTTCAATTCATGCAATTGAGAGGAACTTGTCACGACTAGATGAAACTTGCTAATGATTTTTTCAATCATAATAAGCATTTCTTGGCTACGTCTCATGCAATGTCTCTCAGTGTTCAAACACATCTGCATAACTGAATTATAAACCACTTATCAAAAATTTCTTTTTAAAAAAAAAAAGTCTTGAGTGAACCATCCTCTTTATTATCAGTATCTTCTGCTTTCAGATTATAATTCAATATAAGAAAATTATAATGAAATATTTCTTTAAGTTTTAAGGAGATGAACTCATCGCTTTTGACGATGAGTAAAAAGCTCTAATTATTGTGGGGGCAGAAACTCATCTCATGAAATCATGTTAAACAACCCACTTTTGTCTTCCCTTTGATTCTACGGTGGCAACGGGCCAGACTGCCCCGTTGAAAGCTTGGCTCGTGGGTTGCCACTATTCAAGCCCAAGGTCCAGCCGCCTATCCACTTCCGTGGGTCGGATCGTCCATAGGGTCCAAAGATCATTTTTTTTTATCCTGAAAATTCTAATTACGAAAAAATAAAAAATAAAAGTGCCATCACAAAGATCGGGGTTAGGATTTAATTAAAAATATATTATTATGAATCAATACGTAAAAAAATAAAAAATTTCACATAATTTTCTTTTTTAACAAATATACTGAGCAGAAATGAACTACTTCTAAATTCGTCTCTGACTATCGTAAGCTAGCTCGAGCGGCCTCTATTTTCAAATGTTTGATTATTTTTTATATGCTCGTAAGTCATAAAGTTCACATTAATCTTTAAAAACTATTGAGATGATAATATCCGTGGAAACTTCTACACTATCAAAAATAGCAATAACAATGTAAAAAATGCCAAAAAAAATAAATAAATCATTTTCTACTATTCAATTTAGCATTTTGTTTGGATGAGATTTATTTATTTATTTATGGGGAAAAAATTGCCAATAAATTCAACCATAACACAATACAATTGGAATTCGATCGAGTCCGAAACGTATATTTCAACACGCATCATTATCGGGCCAACCCACCCCTCAATTGACTGCACGTACAGTTTCTGCACTGTAGCTGGCGATCCGAAGAGGTTCTTTTCTTCCACTCATCAAATTCACCTGATACACACGACTGTAAACTTTTGCACTAGGAACTAGCGGCAAAAAATTTTGATCGACATTTCTGTGGTGTTGTAGGAATTATACATACATTTTCTGATTTTAAGGTTCGTTACCATTCATTCTTCATTATGTTTGTTTCGGCGCTAATTTCGCGCTTAGGTTGTGTTTAGTTCATTATATGTGATATTGAGATTTCGGATCTATGAAGTTGAATTTGTTGACGATGAGTTGTTGAATATGAATTTTAATGTAATAGTTTTAGATCTGCGCTAATGTATGTTTTGAGAAATATTTTTATGATCTGGTTGAGAAGAATGTGGTAGAGGTTTGGCACATAGGACATTGATCTGACTAGCTCAACTGGACGCTTCTGTAAATTGATGTCCAAAAGTTACTCTATGAGACCAATAGTGGTTATTTCTTCAACATCCACGTGTCTATATATGTTTATGGCTGGTAAAGCAAAGTTTACATGCTGATTTGATAGCTTCGGAGAGTGTTGGCAAAAGTGTAAGGGAAGTAAATGTTAGGCCTTATATTTTCTAATTAGTGAGTGAAATGCGCTAGGTTGAAACAGATTTTTATAGGTACTATTAGAGTTTCGACCTTGATCAATTAATCTTCATGGTTTTTTGGATTGTTGAAAAGGTTCAAGTTCTTAAAATTCTTGAAGGAACTCGTGAGAGTGAGGAAAGAATTTTCGAAACCTGTAGTTAGGTGGTTAATAATTTCATTGTTTGAAGAGGGATTAAGCCTCCGTTTGTTTCCCATACAAATTTACTAAAAATGAGAAATATAACTGTTATACATTACATCAAGTCTTCAAATTTGAATTTTTATCTCTTGTGTGGGGCCAATAACGGCTTTATATTTCATTCTCATTCTACAATAATGCGCATCAAACAGAGACTAAATATTGTAACCAACTATAACTGTACTGGCTGAAACCAACTCTAACAAATCCAACTAACCATTACAAGTTGCTAAGTACATAAATAAAAACACTAATCATTGCTTCCCACAGCCCCCAAACTCAAATTAGGTAGACTTTTACTTCGTATTTGTACGTGCACAGTTGTGAATCTTGAGCTTAGAATGGATTTATTATAACGCATCTGCTTACATGGTGAACTTACACTTTCTTTTAAAGAACTTTATTCGTTCTTGCGTGAAAGACTAGGTTTGCAACTAGCATCACTGTACTTGAAAAATATGATATGCTATTGATATTTGGAATATTACATTTTGAAAGATTTCAATCTTTCTCAATGGATGTCCTAGTCTATTAAGCCATAGATCAAAAGCCAACAACTTTGAAACATTTGAACATACATCCATACAGAATCATAAGAAACAAAACTCCTGGACCAGCAGCTTTGTCGAAGAATCGGATGAAGGGTTGTGTTTCTGACAGTTGAATTGCACAGATTCGAAGGCTTTTACTCCTTAAGTTTCCCCTGCACCAGCACAGTTCTGGTAGCCTGATCCTTAGCTGATATTAGTCTGGCCAATTGCGAGGAAAAGGGCTGGAAAGAGGAGAAATGGAGTTAAAATTCAAAATTATTTCATATTGTTAGTTCGAAAGAGAATGTGTTGCGCATTTAAACATTTTCTCTTGCATTTTATTTTCTCCTCTTGTCTCTCAAAAACAGACAAAAGTACTTGTTTTAGTTTTAGTAGTGTTATAAATGTATAGTTCTTTTTTTGTATTTTGATAAGTAAAGATTTTATTATTAACATCTGTGTCAAAGGGGATGCTGTCCAATATCCACACGAAAATACTTACAATTTTGTCACTCTCACCTTAGCAAGAAAACTTACCCCAATATAAGAACACAGAATATCGTTCTGTCCCCACCAAAAATTCAATAGGTAGATGGATACTCCATTTCTGTCATGTTGATTTCTTCCCTTTGTTCATATCTAATGTCTTTTCAAGAGATCTTCTTCCTTCGTGATGAATATAGAGTTCTGCTGACACCTGTTTGAGGTCACTATCTAACTTGATTGCTGACTGCTCTCATTTTATTTGCAAAGAGCTTGTTGACATGCAGAGATCCATTACCACGTGGATGTGTTAGTTCAAACCAGCTATCACATGCATGAAACCCAACAATTGCATTCACATTGTATTTTGCTCATTCTCTCATCCTTTTCCAGGTTCAGTAGACGTCCGTTCGTGTTACAACTACTGCTGGTTTGCTAAGAAAATGGCACGTTCATCATCTATCAAAGCAATGAATAGCAACAGTTGAGTTAACAATACCTCAACTCTGTCTAGAACTCTTCTAAAATTCAAATACTCCAGTCTTGACGAAGTTTGGCCAGCTAGAACTCACTGGCGTGATTGCTTACGGGAAGCTAAATAGATACAATGGTCAGCAAACAACATTTGTTGACCTATTTGTATCTTTTGGTCTATATATTGTTATCCTCAGGAGTTATTTTGTACAACAAGGTATGTATTGTATAATTAAAATCCATGATGAATCTCTGATGCTATTCTCTCTTGCTTTTGCTTGATATAAATTTTGGCAGCATATTTGTAACTCTTATTAATATCACTGCCTCACCCTCACCAATTTTGGATCATTTTAGATTTAAGGGTGGAGAGTTGCTTTTGGAATTTCACTACGGAATCAAGCTTTGGTGTTTAATCTACATCTTCACGATCACTGTGTGCATGAAATGCACACTTCTATTATTTAGGAATTACGAAATGCATTGGCACTGGGAACCAAGATGGCAATATTCTTCATTCTGAAATTGGCTCAAGTAAAATAAACAATCATGAAAATTATGCCCATGTTTGTCTCCTTTTAAAACAAAACTCTTTAATTTTCATACTCATTTTTAACCACACATTTACATAATAAAATATTTTGCACGTAAATCCAAAAATTTTCTAACTTTTTAACCTGACATTCTTCAAAAAATCACTATTCAAAACATCATTTTTTTCAAAATAATGGCCATCAAACGGGCTGAATAACACATCAAATTAGGTCCAAATAATTCCTGCAAAATGGCCCTGGTATTAAATGATTTACATGTTTATTTAAATTAGGTATTAAGGAAGAATATATATCTCAAGGACATGTAAACTTACTAGCTGATTCTCTAGCCTCTCTTTTTCCATTTCGTTTTATGTAATTCCTTGCCAGAGGAGGAGGGAGGGAATTATTCAATGTCAATTGTGTAATTCACCATCTTATAAGTTCTACATTTTTCAAATTCTCATGTAAAACAAAGACAGATAAAATTAATTAGTTATGACCTTTCTTTTTCGTAGAAGAACGACTTTCTTGTTTTGCTTTTCAGTCAACCAAAAATTCTGTCCTCAGCAATAGTTTACCCGTATTTTTATTACATTTTGCCAATGACTTGTGCATTTATAAGTTCATTTGTACCTTTAATATTTTTGAAAGCTCGTACTGATTTGCTTCTTTTTTATGCTTATTCCAGTGGGTTCTCTCGCCAAAATATTTCAACTTCCCATTTCCAATAACGCTTACTATGATTCATATGGGCTTTTCGAGCTTGGTTGCATTTTTTCTAATCCGTGTTTTGAAGGTATAGGATTTTCGGAACTCCTTTTGCTGTTTTCATATTCTGTCATATTACGCCGATGTTTGTTGATAGATTGACTCACGGTGTGATGGTGTAAGTTGATAGTGAAGGCTGTAAACTTTTGTTGGTTTTTTCCACTGACCTTGCATTATTAATTACAATGGTGTTACCTGAGACAAATGCGAGAGAAGGTTAGTCATTACTTTCATGAAAAGAGAGGGAAATTAGTGGATCGGCTTTTACAGTTTTGAAAAAATCATGCCTGAATTCACCCCTAGTTAATATAGTATGACAATTTTATAGAATGAGAAATGAAGGCTTTACAAATCAATCTAATATTTGTTTATGTAACTATTTTTTGCTGAGGTCTCAAATTGATAGGAGAAGTCCATGACCTGCACGGGTTAATCTGATTATTTGGATTTGATCACTGTGGTCTTAATATATGTTCCCAAGTTGTCTGGTGCGGGTGTTAAATTCTCCTGCTCCATTTTTAGGACTGTATCCTCTTACATGTTGCTTAATGGCCACGGGATTGTAAAATCTCCACTTGAGTCATGTCAGACATATGCACAATTGTCAGGTTGTTGTTCTGTCCCGTGCAGTATTGGTATTTTTATGCTTCTATCCTTCTAGATAATACATGCAAAACATTGTTAGCACATACTAAACTATATGAACAAGTACAATAAGATACACACCATACCTTGTCATACCATTTGACCAGTTGGGATGCATCCCTCTGGGATTTAGGGTATAATTACTTGTTTAGTCTTTTTTTTTCCTTCTAGTTTCTTCATTCCAGGTGTCACGTTTGAATTGAAATGATTTGCAAATGCTCAGTGTTGTGCTCCCTTGGCACAGTATCAAAAAACTTCGCTCATAGAAAAAGAATTGCATCCTTTTGCTAGTTATCTATATAAACTTCCATAATATATGTTTACCTCTTTGGTGTATTTCTTACCATGCTTGGCTGATTTGATGTTAACCTATTACGATTTGTGCAGATTGTAGCACCTGTCAAGATGACGTTTGAAATGTAAGAGATGGGCATCCACGTTTCTTATTTATTTCATCTACCATTTTGTATATGACCATTTCTAGCTGAATTTGCAGATACGCCACATGTGTGATTCCTATCAGTGCTTTCTTTGCATCAAGTCTCTGGTAAGCATGGTTATGTCCATTGGGTAATCTTGCTTGGGTTTTAAAAAAAAAAAAAAAGAAAAAAAAACATTCATCACATTATGGCATATTGATTCTTAGATCATTTGATAACATTGAGGTTTTAGATCAACTGATTTGATTGTCACCTCAAACTTCTTTACTTTTGTTTGTGAACACGAGGTAAATTCCTACTCAAAATAACCATCACGAACCTTCTCTTTGGTGATGCTTTAATATGCTACTGCAAATAAAAATAGGCGACTTAGACAGTTATTTTAACTCATTATTTGATGTTATTTCCACTGATTTTTGAGCACGGGATGAATAATGTTGTTAAGTTTCAAACTGGCCTATATTCGTACAGCAAGTTTTTGCTTTGAAAGAAATCTTCCCTTCCTTGGGTGTGTTCTTAATTGACACAGTTATAGGACAAAACTGCAGTGTATTACAAGCAATCTATTAAAACAAATAAATGAGTGTGTAGACCAGTCATACCTGCAATAGAAGTTATTATCATCAGATCATCATAATATTTGGCAATGTTTTAAACAGATATATGCTTTGCTACTAATTTTCATTTCATATGCGTCTTTTGTAAGTGCATTTGTGCATTTGGCAATGTTCTAAAATTCAGCCTAGACATTGACTTAGAAAAGGTGAAGGACCAAG
The DNA here is from genome assembly GCA_903798325.1 of Fraxinus xanthoxyloides. Classification (NCBI taxonomy): domain Eukaryota; kingdom Viridiplantae; phylum Streptophyta; class Magnoliopsida; order Lamiales; family Oleaceae; genus Fraxinus; species Fraxinus xanthoxyloides. Next base: position 5,399 of record CAIGRL010013545.1, on the reverse strand, counting down.
GGTTGAATGGGGTTAAACTGGTGGTAGAAAAAGTATGACAAATAAAAAAAAATTGGGGCAAATTGGCTGGTTTGGGTGTAAACCAACCTGTGCTGTGATTATTTTTACGGGTTCTGAATTTCAGTTTTTTTACAAATATCCAGACTAGAATTTGGACCGATTTGAACCCTTCAGTCTTGTCTGCTTCCTATAATATTGGTGTTTGGAGATGATTATCTTCATCTGCTCTGCTTTCTTCACATAACCTTGATGACTTCCTGGTCACATAGGATTTTCACAAGGCGTATTTCTCTCAATTGAATTTTTTTTTTTTTTTGCTCACACAGGTTTGGGAATACTGCTTATTTGTTTATATCTGTGGCCTTCATCCAGATGCTCAAAGCCCTAAGTATGTTCATATATTTTCTGTCATCTTAGCTTAAATTGCTGTCCTCAAGAAACTAACTAATAAGATGTATCCTGCTTCATACTGAATCACAGTGCCAGTGGCCACATTTCTCATGGCTGTTATTTGTGGAACTGACAAGTTAAGATGTGATATATTTTTGAACATGGTCTTGGTCAGCGTTGGTGTCGTCGTATCCTCGTATGGTGAAATCCACTTCAACATAGTGGGTACAGTATACCAGGTTACAGGAATATTTGCTGAAGCTCTTAGATTGGTCTTAACTCAAGTTCTACTCCAAAAGAAGGGCTTAACACTCAATCCTATCACGAGCTTATATTACATTGCCCCCTGCAGGTATTCTTCGTCCATGTAGAAGGCGTCAAGTGACTGGATACATTATAATGTTAGAACACATTTTAAGTAAAACGTGATGAAAGAAAATATGACTGATTTTCATTTGTTTTACGACTCTCAGCTCAGAAGGAATAGGTCAGCTTTTGGGCGGTGGAAATTTGAAATGGGTTTTGAATATTTACTGGAACAGACATTTTGTTCATCATTTGAATGACCATTGTACACCATATTTAGTTCAAGAGCAACTTGTCCAATTTGAAAAGGAAAATTAAGAAATAGGGGTTTCACTTTATCTTACTGACAATTATATGCATGCACCGCCAGAGGATGACTTATCACTTATACCATAATGTTGGAAGATGTGACGTAATGGCTGCTGCATTAGTTATTATGAATTGTTTTGGTCTTCTTTATTGGTTAATGTTTCTGGAAATAATAGGTGCTTCATTTTTATTTGACATGAAAATGCCTGGTGGCAGCTCTTTCTCTCTCTCCCCACCATCCCCACCCCCTTCCCCAACAGTTTTGCCCATTGAGATCGGTTGGTCCTTGATATTGAGCAGCCAAAGCTAAAAACTAATATACATATGATCCAACATCTAAGGAAATTATAAGAAATGGACAGCCACTAGTCAGAGAGTTAGAAATGAAATATTTCGGGTTTCAATGCATTTTATATAAATCTTCTTCGTGGACATATAGACAATGAAATTCTTGCAGCCCAAAATATTGATAGGAATCAGTGTCAATCACCATTAAACATTGACCAAAAACACAAGAAGTAAATATCTGGAGACAGCAGAGAAGTCTGCATTTTGATGTCACAAGTACTCAACGTGTCTCGTTGCCAAGTTTACTATTATTTTAGAGTCTTGTTATTTTCTGCAAAGGTAGTTACAACTATGGTTCAGGGTTGAAGTCAAAGGGGTTGGACAATATAAGTTTAGCCCCTGTTTGGTACCGATTAAAATCTAGATTTTAATCTAAGCCAAAATCAACCATTAATTTTAACCACATATTTTATGAGTCCACAACTTTTCAACCATACTCTCCATCAAAATCTACTAAAAATCCGATTTTAATCCCCACCAAATTGGGGCTTAATGTGTTAGTTGATTACTTTATTGATGTAACTTCCCAAGGATTCTAGAATAGTTCTGGAACTTATTATGTGATAACCTTTAATTTCTGACAAAAACAAATTTTGCGACATCTAAATTTCTATATTTGGTATGTGAGATGCAATCCAGCCCTGTGTGGCGATGCCTAAGGCCTTTAAAAGTGTTTCTTAAAGAGTTTCCTTAATTCCATCTAATTGCACTATTCTTAACTCAATCTCTGTTTTACAACCTGCGCCTACTTTGAAGTTTCACCAAAGTTCAAGTCATGTTGATTAAGTTATTTGTTGATTGAACTTAAAACTGGATGGGCAAGCTCACTTTCTGTTTGCAATATATTTCATATTCTAAATTTTTTATTTGCCTTGCATTAGAGATGCTTTAAATGTTTTCTCTTCTGTGTGAATCTGCAAAGTGATATGTAGCTTTATCCTGCCGATTAATTTTCTAATCATCGCTGGTATTTGTCTTTTCATGTCCAGTTTTGTTTTTCTCTTTGTTCCTTGGTATCTTCTGGAGAAGCCTGAAATGGAAGTATCACAGATCCAATTTAATTATTGGATATTCTTCTCAAATGCACTTTGCGCCCTGGCTTTGAATTTCTCAATTTTTTCGGTGATTGGTAGAACTAGTGCAGTAACCATGCGTGTAGCTGGTGTCCTTAAAGACTGGATACTCATTGCCCTTTCAACAGTTATTTTTCCTGAATCAACAATCACCAATCTAAATATCATTGGCTATGCAATTGGTACACTTCTTTATTCCATTTTAACTTTGATAATGCCTTTGTTTGGGTTTCCTTTTTAGTTGCTAAAATTATGAGTTGGTAGAAATGATTGGTGGATAAGAGGGTATATTGTGGGTTTCACGAAGTGTGTGATTAAAATTAATGGTTGATTTTGAAAACTAACTGGTTAGCAACTAAATAGGAAACACAAGCAAAGGCATTTTTCAACTAGGCATTTTTCAAACTAAGTACCTTAAAGATATATTAAATAAATTGTTGTTTGCACAGCCTTGTGTGGTGTTGTCATGTACAACTACTTGAAGCTCAGGGATGTCCATTTATCACAGACTTCTGTAGAGAGTATCGCAGAACGAGTAGCGAAGGTAAACATTCTTGCTTATGAACCATTTTATTCTAGTTTTTCTCTATGTTCTCTGTACCCCTAATTAAACTCTTAGAATTGTCTGAATTTCAACATGTAGACCTCATCTTCTACCTATAATCATGCATTCATATGCGTGTAATATTAAATTCGAGCTTGGTTCATTCAAGTGTCACGATGGTCTCGTTAAACATCGAAATGAATTTTCTTTAACTCCCATATTGCATCCTCAGTTTATGATGTTTTTACGAGGAAGATTTTCGATTCAACCCTGTAATATTGAAAAGCACAAGTATGTTTCCAGAATTATCATTGCATGGTATCATTCACAATGTTCGTTTGTGTTGCTGATAGCCATAATCTGAAAACTTGCCTGAGCTGCAATTTAAAAATATTTAATTAAAATGTATTTTGTACTTTTGAGTTTGAGATTCAAACTACAAAATCTGATAGTGAAACAAATAGGTGGAATGGATATAAGATTTATCACACAAAATAAATTAACAATGAAAAAACTTGAAGATGACCAAATGACAAGAAAATAGGCTATCAGCCTTACTGATCAGAGGCAAAAAACAATCCACTACTTTTATGCTTCTGTTGAAGTAAGGGCAATGAGGGGAAGGGCAGTAGGAGACGATGGAAATTTCCAAATTTTTATGCTATTGCTAAGTAGAGGGTGGCTAAAACTTTAAAATACAGATTATAGGTTAGAAGACAACTTTCAAAATTTCAGTGGCACGACGACAACACTTGCCTGGCAGACATTAATCTTCATTGTAATCCATACTGAGTAGCTCATAAAGGTCTTGAAGATAACAAAACTACTCGAGGACGCAAAAATTGACTTCCAATATAAAGTTCGCGTGTCTGGCTTAGTCAAGTGAACGAACAGGAGGCAGGGGGTGAAAGAGAAGAAACTTCGAAGTTTGTTTCATTCTTTTTTTAATCTCTATTTTTTCCTTCTGCTATTTAAACAAATGCAAATTAACCTTTTTTCTTCCATTTCCTTCATTCGTTTTCCCTCATTGCCTTGTAATATCATTTCCTGAATCTATATCTTAATTTTTTATTTGAATATATGTCTTTGTGAAGATTGTATAACCTGTTTCTGCTAAACTCCGTTAGATTCATGGATCTCTTTTGATGCACAACATGTTTTGCTTCCCGGTAAAACATGCATATATTTTCTAATTCTGCTTCTCTATTCAATTTTCACAGGACCTTAAGATGGAAAAGAAGTCATCTGATCTGTATGTCCCCGATGACATAATAAACAATAGCAGTGGAGGCAAGACCGGCTGGAATGATTCCCCCCTGGATTTACATGTGGACGAAGAAGCACCTCTAGTTCCTTCTTCGAGGGTTTCTCATCTGGGGCGAAACCAACTAAGCATCCACAAAGCATGAGTCAAATCATTATCTTTTGTAGCTTCACTGTCATTTTAGGGTGAATTTACTTGTTAGAAAAGGTGAAACAGTGGATAAAATTAGGTCCAAAATATACTTCCATCTCTTTTTGGGAAATGCTACCATTCTTTACTGGGCGTGATGCGATCAATATTTTTCTCTGATTCGTTGTAGAAACTTGATATAGTGAAAAGTATGCAATGAAATATTATGATCTTTTGCATGGTTCTTTGGTGTCTCTAAACTCATTTATACTATTTTCGAGTATTCTCTGAAGTGCAATGGAGGACAGCTAACAGGTTTATAGTCTATGGATTCTCACTCTTGATTCATGATTTTTTGTCCTATTTGTATGAATAAACATCGATACCTTTAAATGAAGATGGAAAGATTGCGACATGGTTGTGGTTGTGGTTGTGGTTGTGCAGTGCTTGTAGAGCGAAAGGAGAGATTGGTTAGGGTGAGTGATGTAGAGGGCAAAAACTGGTGGCAGCTCAAGGTGGTGGAGTTCTGTGGCTGACGGTTGCAGCCACTGAAAGTCAAGGAAAAAATATTCTCATTAATCTTAACAGATTCTATTGTTTCAATAGAAATTTCAAGACTTGTCTAATGTGGCTCAAAATGATTTATAAATAGGACCTTCACCTCTTCGTTAAGAGCATATTGTAATCAACTCTATCTCTAAATAAATGTGTTTCTTATCCCCATGAGTTTCTAAGCTTTTCTTGTTTCTCCTTAGTTTCCTCAAGTAGTAAGAGCAAGATTTGAGTAGTATAATAAGTATGCTTTGCAGTTCCCTCTTTGTATGGATGGTAAAAAAAATTCATTCAACCCGATACTCGTGAGATTCGGGCCAATCACCTGCCTAATCGGGTAAACAGGGTAGGGGCAGGAAGGGGGTCATTGCACCCAAGCGAGTACGGGAAACATGGTTCACTATCCGTTCCATTTAAAATTAATTTAAAATTTAAGTTTTTTATTAAATGAGAAGAAAATATTTGTCATCATTTTTAAAAAGAA
>CAIGRL010013532.1:0-22558 GCA_903798325.1 Fraxinus xanthoxyloides | reverse complement strand
CTGGGCTCAAAGAAGGCCATCGATTTATGTTGAAAGCCCAAAACCACAATTTACGAGACCTGAACCCGTTGTTTAAAGTATTTTCAGTTAATATTATTGACACAATTTTCTGGTAACAATACATCTCTTAAATATAAAAATTTTATTTCAAAATCAACAAAGTTGTCAAATTATTTCAAAATTCAGATGTTAATTCTAATTAATAATATATAAAATGTATATTTAATTAAAATTAAATATCCCCATACACATCCCATCCCATCCACCCCACCTATTTAATAATATCTCACCCCCAACCACCCCACTTGTAAAGAATTTTTAAAAACTAAAAACTTTTATCGGGATTACACCCCACCTCACCCCCAACTCAACTTGTAAAACGTTTCCAGAAATTAAAAATATTTGCTCGATTACACCCCCACTTTTAAAAAAGTTCAAAAAAAAATTAAAATGAATTTTTTTTTTTTTTGAGATTACAACCTTCCCCCACGGAATCATCCCAAATTTGTGATTAACTTGTATTATCTGTAACTAACTTTAATCAAATTTATTTTTAGCGCGACTGCATGTATCCATGTTACTAATCTATGTTATTTATGACTAACCGTGATCAAATTTATCTTCAATGCAATTAAATGTGATCAAATTTATCTTCAGTACGTTTGTATGTGACCAAGTCAATCTTAACTGTGACGACATATGATCAAGTCACAATCAACACAGAATTAGTAACAACCAATTACAATAAACACACTTGGTCACAGAGGATCACCACAAATAAATCTACACACATCACAGACCAGCACCGCTAATCACCACCTCCAATGCACCATCACTACCATCTTCAACTCAATTCCACAACCATAAATAATACATTCTTCTCAAATCCACAATAACAATCACTTCAACAGCAATCACACGTTTTTTTCTATCATAAATCACATATTTTATAGGTTTCAATTTCTTTCACGGTTACAAATTATCAAATTAATTGGTCACAATTACAAATTTAATCCTAATTTTTTAAACCAAATATTATTTATTAATAACATATTAACCAATTTATTGATCATAATCATCCAAAATCCCAAACCCACTCCACCAATGACACCAATCGAACGCCATCATCATCACCACCACCACCACCTCACCATGAAAAAATACCAACAACCACCCCCAAAACTCCGGCTAAGCAACATATCAGATAAAAAACTCACCCACATTCGAATCAGAAAATCAACCAAAAAATTGAATCAGAAAACCATCAACAAACTCCAACAATTGCCATTTAATAATGAGAGTTCCAACCTCACCGCTTCTACAACGGAGGCCACCCTTACTTTCACAACCACCCGATCCCAGCACCGGCACCTGCCTTTCGACGCTAGCACCAAATTTCCACATACGAAGTTCTTTAACGTGAACACGAATCCTCAAGCTACAAACATAATACCTAGGTTACATCATCAACCTCTAGCGAATCAATCAACGATCAATCGGATCTTCACATGGATGGAGAACTTCACAACCTTAATGAGCAGCTCCTCATATGGCCGATTGGATCTTCAGAGGACCCAAATAATATCCTAGGGTTAAACATGTCCGACATTCCACCGTTGTACAAGCGAGCCTCATATAGATAGATTTGAGAGCTACTGCATCGACGATCTGAGCGGAGCGTCACTGCAGCACCACTCAAATCACTCACAATACCGTTGCATCGGTGCTAAAACAATGAGCGTTTCACCGACAACGGTGATAAAGTGAGGAGAGGTAGATAGAGTAGAGTAGAGAGAGAGAGAATGGAAAGGGTAGAGAGGAAGGAAAAAGAAAGTGAACTAGGTTTTGCGGGGAGTGTAATGGGGTGGGGTTATATAGATTATTTTAATCTAATTATCACCTGATTTTGTACCCAAAAAAAAAACTTTTAAACTTTATTTTTGAATTGTAAGTTAAAAAACATGGATGGGTGTAATTTCCTCTATTGCAAAGTTAGTACTGTTATAAACGAATGGACACCCTAAATGGCCAACTGGGAGAAGAAGAGCACCTAAATTCAGCTAAAATTGCAAGCGCCGTTTTCAATATTTCACCTTCTGTCTTTTTATTTCTTCCACCATTATCGGGGCATATAGATTGAGCATACGTGGTGTGCATAAAGGTGGTGATTATATGTGAGCCCGAAAATTGTTCATTACTTCAGGTGTGCTAAACAATGTCGTAAACAGCTTATAAGATGCATAAGCACATGCGGATATAAAAATCTGGCAGTCAAGAAGCTAAGAATGTTTTTACTTTTGATAGTGCTACTTCTCATACAAACAATTTCACGCGTACATACCAAATTGACTATGCCATACTTAGTCTATTGTTCCTTTGAGAATGTCACCTTTGCTACGGACAGGAGAGACGACTGCGAGAATCACAAAACCGCCCAAAACAACTATCAAGATACCCAAAGAATTCACTAACAATGCCTCTGTTGAATATCGTGATATTACCTGTTGCGTCTGAAGAAATGTGGCTTTCTCTAAAATACCTGTAGTGCAAGTCGCTATAGCTAGAGCATAAATATAAATGCCAAAAAATACATGCCATGGCACCAGACTAGCCCTACTGTGCCCTGAACGGCCTGGATACCAAAAGGTCACAAATCCAGCAGCCCACTACAAAAGTAAATATGAATAAATGAATATATCCTTTCCACAAAAAGAATGCTACATAATAATGGAATGGTATTGATTATGGGCACAGTACACAGGTATTGAAATTCGAAAAACTACCTGAATTCCAAATAAGAGAAGGCAGGCCAGGCCCAGCCATGAGTGAAGGCTGTAGAAGTTGTCAATGCCTTTATCAATATGAAACTTCCAAGCAGCCCATAGTCCAACAATGCTCAAAAAGAAAGCTAGAAATTGTAGAAAAAGATGAACTAATTTTTTGTAACTTTTTGTTCCTGAGACAGTCTTGTATGCTAGCATGGCTGCAAAAATCCATTTCAAGCAATTAAAACCAGAATAAGGACCACAAGATGGAAATTTAACATCCCCTCCCAATTCCCAAATAGGTGATATAATAGCATCTCCAAACAAAATGTAAGAAACATATTCAAACAAATTGCAGCAAGTGCAAGGCACACAAGAATACGAACGTGTATTAGAATATTGGTACTATAGTTTCTGTGTTGATTGGTTCTTTATCGATAAAAGACGAAACCACATCATCATTCAGAAAATCCAGCATTGTGCCAAGGAAATTTTCACCATTCATCACAAACTCTACCGAAATTTTTAACTTACCCTTTGCTAAAAGGAAAGGAACAGAGAAACTTAAATGAATTACGGTATAAAACAGGAAAATAACTCGAATTAAAAGCATCAGAATCACCACAAGGAGAATACACATTAATATAAAACAATAAGTGCAGTGGGTTATACATATAAGTAAACTCAACAGGGCAACATCATAATTGAATAAATTGTGAAAACATAGCCAATTTATCCTTGTGAGAATGTAAGAAAACAAGACTAGATCACCATACTTTTCAAGCTAACAGCATAAGTGAATACAATTGTCAAAAATTGGCAATACATTTCAGATTCAATTTTATCACTGTGAGAATTATACAAAAACCAGGCCAGAACACCATACTTTTCAAGTTAACAGTCTACGAATTTTGCTCTAATAGTGTAAAGTCAATAAAGATCAGCTCACTTGCATACAAAATCAGTCCTTACCTTCGCCGTTCATAAGCACAAGGCCTATAACCATTAAAACGGGATGAACCTGCAAAACCATTAAAATAGATCATCAAACATTCAGCTGGTTAATTTAAAAAAGGTAAATTTGCGAGTTGTATTCTCCAAGGACACTGATCGTACAGAATTAGACCTAGCTCCGACGAAATTGTATAAGAAAGAAGTCCGGGGAAGATATTAAAAAAGTACATTGAAGATGAGATCTTTGTTGTCGGAGATGAGAGCCAAGCCTCCCCTGTAATGCACCGTCCACGTTAAAACAAGTGCAGCTATAGCAATTCCGAAAATTCTCACCACCGCAAAGATCGGGAACTGATACATCGGCACCGCCATTGAAGATTTCAGAGAGATTTAACTGCGAAGAATCTTATATGAAGGGTGAGATTCAGGGTTTTGCAGTCAAATTCAGATCTCTATGAAGAGCAGACTATTCAAGCCATCAAAAATTAGCGTCAAGTATACCATCGGACGGCTACAAATCACTCCGATATTTTAACAGAATAGACTAATTAGCATGAAACGTCCTACCTACTATTTGCCTATTTTGCACAAATAGTTTCTAATTCTAATTATTCAAATATGGCCCAAATCGTCCATTACCATCCTTTTGTTTTGTAAAAGCATTGCATTTAAATAAAAAAAAAAGAAAATAATTACTGCAATAGTTTCAAATCTTTTCAAAAAGTACAAATAAATCTTACTTAAAACAATTTAAAAAATGTAAGACATTACGACTTCATATTACAAATGTTGTTGGTCGCCTAATGGTATATGATGTTTCTAGAACAAAATTTGCAGCAACTACTAAGTACTTTGCCTCGTCAGCTTTTACAAAACATTGTATGTCTTAGCATTCTGTACGGGTAGTTCCTTCGGTTGGTGATCCACATATAACTACACTAATTTTAGCAGTTTGCTATTGTACAACCAAGTATAGAGGCCTCACTGTAAGTGCTGTCCTTCCAGGAATCGCAGACCGTTGCATGCATTTCTCTATATTTCTTCAGTTCCCTGCATGATATAGAGTTCAAATGCTAATTCAGTTCAATTTGTAAGCAAAAAATTCTTGGATAGAAAAATGCGGAGTTTCTAACTTAACATGCAACGCGGCATGCTGCAATTGGATTCTCTGCAGTTATTCGAGTGCAAACACAGCAAAAACCAGATTTTCTTGCAATGTTTACAGCCACCAGAAAATCGAACTTCACAGTTGCGTGAGTGGAGAAAAAACTTTTTAACACTACCGCAATTGGGATGGGAGCAGGGGTGGTCTTGCGTCTCTCTGCACGAATTGGCATGCACTAGAAGATTCAGCAGTTCCCTTTTCTGCAAAATAGGTTTTTTGGATGATTAAATACAAATTTCACCAATGGTATCCTTTTTAATGTTAACCCTGCCACAATTATGGAAACTACAAAACAAGGATAGAATATTGTTTGATCTTAGAAATAACAATGGAAAAGAATTTTCTTTTATCATCCTTTTCATGTCTGAGAACTAAAAAAATGTAACCTGATTTAAAATCTCTATCATGCGTGGCCGAGATTTCTCAAGTGAGCAATGGTATAGGAACAATATTAGTCATACCTCCATCACTTTCCTGTGCTGAGTCTGTTTCATCTTTGTTTCACAATCAGCACTGGATAAATGCTGAATCAACTCATGAACGTTTCTCTTTGATAGCACGCAGCGCAAACATCAAATTCAGGACAAATCTTGCAATGCCATTGCACCATGATATCCTTTTGACAAATGTTGCAGGAAATCCCCTTGGTTTGTTCCATCATTTTGTTCAGATGATACAGTATCATCATGGATGAGTGCTTGGCACGGCGGAGTGTATCAAACTGATAGTGATTTGCCTGGCAAAAGCTCAAGAAAGAGTGTCTTTGCTCAAAGAAATTGTTGTCTAGAATGACATCTTTGTCCTCGGTGTCAGCAGCTACATCAGTCACCGCAATCTGAAAAAGATTAGTAGCCAATAAGAATGAAGGAAATTTAGCTTGTACAGTGTTGGCCAACTCCAGGAAACTGGAAACAAGAAAATTTGAAGTTTCAGAAGCACCTGACACAGTGGATGTTTTTTCCCATTGATGACAGAGTGAGCTTTTATTTTGTCAGAGTTTTGCTTCGGTTCGAGGCATCTGAGGTAAACAACAAAAGTAAATAATCTAGAAGGTATTTCCATAATTATTTATTAGATCAATGTTTTAGTACAAGTATTCCGCAAAAATAATGTGTAACAAAGGACAAAATCATAGTTTGAAGCTAAGGGAAAGAGATGAAGGGGAGAAAGAAACTGAAAATAACAGTAGTACTTTTATCACAGATAATATGCAAAATATATGATATTCATCAGAAGTAATTCCTACAAAAAAACAAATGAGAAAATCAAATAGTTGGAACCTGATAATAACCTGACACATAGATGAAAGTTGTTGCATTGGTTACAAGACCAACGACTTCCAGATAGTATCACTTCATGGCAGTTTATGCAAGTGAACTGCAAGCGGACAATGATGAAGTCTTCCTTCTTGGGTAGGATGCTCTGCCCCAGCTATCAATGGGAGGAAGAGGAAGAAAAAAGGTTATGAGTTGTAACCTTTATGTCAGCTATGAGTTTGAACATCCAAAACTCTTGCTTATTCAGAAACTAAAATAACTATTAGTACAAAGAGAACAGTATCACTTTAACTTTCTTATTAAGAGTTTGATTTCTTCTTCATTACCTAGAGAAGAGAAGGAAGTGTGGACCAACAACCAAGTTCAAGGGTAGGTCTTCACAAGCACCACGTCCTCATTTACTAATTCTTTAAGAACAACTTCCAAATGAACTATCTCGATCCAAATTTCGTAGTTGAAATAATACCCTATTACATACCTTATACTTGGCTAGACCATTAGGTTCAACTAAAATGTTGCTGATACGAACTTTTTCTAGTTATCCAGTATCTTACTTCTTAAGGACGCTATTAGGTGATGTTAACTGTAATCTTGAGTTTAGTTAGGAAGCAGGTCAAATATTGTTTAAAAAATCATGACCATGGTAATTAAACGAATAATTGACTAATCAAGAGATCAGTGTAGTGACCCTTATCGTGGGTGTGACTATAAAAAATATGGTAGTACATGAAATACATATGCTGGAAAAAAAATAATCTGGCACGTGGACTTAACTATTCCCACCCATTTTAAAATAAAATACAGCAAATAAAGTCTAAGTGAATACAAAGAGCCTTGGAACCAAGAATTCATTAGAAATATACCTTTTGCATCACTAGAATATCATTTGTTGCATCAGAAGAAAGGTCGCTATGTCCCATTGCTTTAAAAGTTCTTTTTGTAACTACCTTCTTCACCTTCCTACCAAATCCTCCACCTTCGTTCTCAATACTCCGAATCACATCCTCAGCGGCACCTGACCAGTAGTCTCCATCAAAATAAGGTAAACCAGCTGCTGTTATCTTGACGTTGCAATTTCCATTCCGAACAAAGAAGTGATCATATAAGTTAGTATAATCCACCACAATATTATCTTCTATTGCTTTCCTAAGCATCTTCTTGTACCTGCAGGCACAAAATTTCATCCAGACATGAAAACCTAAAACTTGCTAATGTGGAAAATATCCAATCTCTTTTGCAACAACACAAGTATCATAATAAGTTGTTTTAGAAAACCCGAGGGGGGTATGAGCAGGAAGACAAGGAGGCGTACCAGTGACGCAGCTTATCAGTCTTTGGTGTTTTCTGCACCTCTGGGTGACAATATAAAATATAATCTTCCCCCTTTATAGGTGGGCAAGCCCATATGTAGCAGGTCGTAAAACCACGTTGCTTGCTGTAATCAAGTTATCCTATCTGCAGTGACAAAGAGGAAAGCAAACAGTTTGATTAATTCACATAATTCACAGAGAGACTATCTGCTAAACAAAGAAGAAAGAAATTGGATAGAGAGAAAAAAAAAACTGACCAATATTTCGTGGTATACAAAGGTACGTACAGCCTCTCCATTAACAGTTTCGATTTCAGGTCTAAAATACTTAACTGAATCAAGATATGAAATATAGATGCAACGTTGATTCGGTTGCCTACATTCTGAACCAAACTCTTGGACGTACATTCCAAAGATAGACATCCACACCTTCAATTTTTTGAAACAAAAGGATCACCTGAAAAAGGACTTTCAAATTAAAACTCCAGTATGCACACAGAAAAACCATGAAAAGCAAAATTAACATGCTTCAAGTACAAGAAGTATCTCTACTGCAAGATTCTTTATTCCCTTCTACTTCAATCCTATTTAAAAAACTTGAACATTATTTGAAAATTTGAAACGTTCTCATGTTTCAGCATACCTTCAATATAGAAGGTGCGTGTTATTAATAGTCTAGAAGGGGAATAGAGCAAAGACTGACTGAAATTTGTCAACCATTATAGTTCAGCCAAAAGTTTTAGAAGCATTGAAAACATGACTGGCGAGTGAATTATCAAAAAATTGAGAAATTATTAGCCCCTATTTGGCTCAATTTTCTAAAACTCATTTTTCCTTGAACTCATTTTCAATCACACATTTCATGGGATCGCTACTTTTATTTAATTTTCAATCGCAAATTGCATCAACTTTTATCGAAATCTACTTAAATCTGATTTGAGCTAAACCAAAAGGGGCTTAATGCCATTTTGGAATCTCAACCCTGCAACAAGAAAATATTCTAATTTTGATCAGAATACTACTTCTTACCTTGGATCTATATGGAAACTCTGTTGGATAATTTTCACCATGGAGAATATCTAAAAACTTCTGCGACACTTTTAATTGTTTGTTAACAGCTAATACCACTCGAACTACAAGATCTGTTGCTTCAGGTACCTGTTACCGGGGAGAATGTGTCAAAGAAATGAAGCATCAGAATAAAAATACTTGATCATAAAGATATATACATATATGTAAGATGTACATCAGGACCTCAGCTGCTTTAATAAACCAATGAAAGATATATGTAGGACCTCTAGGGAAGAAGCTACTTGAAGGAGATTTTTACCTTCTGTTGTTCCGCAAAGCAGAAACTATGAAGACGAGTCGACAAGTTTTCATTGTGACTATATGAGCAAGAGACTGAAAATTTTCTAAAATATAATATTCTACTTGCAACTCTTAGAGACCAAACACTATGGTAGCACATGAAGTTGAGGAGGGAAACTGTTTGAGCCCCACTAGCAAGTTTCTTAACATATCTTTAAGGCTCAATCTAGTCATATTTAAAATATCATACAATCATTCACTCATGTCTGAAAAAAATTAGTAATTTTATAATATTTTAAACATTTTGAGTTGTTTTCGTATAAGATAAAGAAGAAAACGTTAGAAGAAAGACACTATTTCAAAGACATTTTTTCCATTACAATAATCTAGCACTAAAAATTGACGTGTAGTTTGGTCTCTTCATTTTTTTGCTTGGGGCAGAGGGAACAGAAAATTAATGACTCAGAAAACTTTTTGCTGCTGTCCTATTTTCTTGAATTACTCGTCCTAAACGACAAACAGAAATTAAAATACCAAGTGTAAGAAAACAGAAGTACCAGATCAATTGTCATCTGCTATAAAGATACGAAAATTGCTGAAAATGCATCGACCGAAATCCATAATTTTTAGATTACCTCAATTAGTGACTTCCCAGACAATTTTGCTCGCTTTTCTCTTTCTCTCTTAAGACTTCTGAAGAGTCTCTCTTCTATATGATCACTAAGCATGGTTCTTGGAAGATCTTTTGCCCTGAATGCAGCAGGAGTGGACACGTGTTCTTTAGCTGCTATCTCAGCTAAGCGGCAAAATGGACAAATGTACTTTCCTTTCCCTTCCAAATCTTGTTTAGGATTAAAGAGAGCACATATCTCATGCTGCCAACGTTGGCACTTATAGCATTGTACCCACTACAAGCATACAACAGTAAACAGAATTCAATATCAAATTTATATAGTGAAATTAACTGCAAAAGGCACAAAGAAGACAGGCATACCGATTCTTCAACTTCTTCATCATTTTTGTCCTTATGCAGCTTTTCTTTGGAAAAAGTCATCCCCCTAAATGAGATAGTACCACCACAAGACCCCCTGAAGCACAATGCACAAAAACAGTACACTGCACCCGTTTCATTCTCTGTCCAATAATAAGTCAGCTTACGTTTGATAAGAGCCCCACAGGATAAGCAATAGATAGGTGATGGGGTGAACACAAGCCTATCTATGGCACATAACTGGCACGTATTTTCACCAAGAGAATGCACATCTGTGTTTTCTGTTGATCCCTCCATAACATTCTATACAGAGAGAAAGAGAGAGAGAGATCTCATCAAAATATAAGATTGTAGTTTAAAAAAAAAAAATAGATACAATTCTCCGAAATGAGTACACTGGACAAAATAAGAAAATATCTAGAAGGATATGTAGATGGAAGTAATAATAAGAGAAAAGAGGGAATCTAGTTGTCATTTATCCAAAGAGAGGAAGTTATATACATGTATATATGAATTCTTAAATAGTTTAAAGTTGATTATTACCATTCAAGTCATCCATAAATTACGAAGGATACAAAAGTTTATACAATTTAAAAAGATTACGAACCTCGCTTCTGCGCTGATTGAAACTATACAAGTGTTTTTTTATTTGCTCTTCTGTGAAAAAATCAGTTAAAGAAATGCCTAATCCTTTTGAATCCTTCAATTCTATTCCCAGCTGATAATGAACTGCAGTTTCATCTGATACACAGTTTGCACCTAGTCTGACATGCTCAGCTTTAGACATGGGTTTGATCTCCTCTCCTTGTCGACCAACAATCTGCTCTTCGGAAAGAGCAGGCATGCTTTCAGAATTCAATACTTGAGCATTAAAGGTCCCAAAGGAGTTGACATTGCCAGTGCATTCAAAGTACATCTCCCGTTGTTCACAAGCCACAATGAGCTCTTCAGGTAGACTGGAAGCATAGCCATTACCCTGCAATTTATTGTCTGCAGCATCATTTCCCCTCATCCAGGAATTTCTTGTGAACCTAAACACTTCCTTGCTCATCTCATCTGAGTCATTATTATATATAGGAGCTTCAGATGGCTGTCCCAACTTCAAATGTCCTTCAGTTTTTCTGAAGGAACAATTTGCACATTCTCCATTGCTATCTGAAATATAGTTCCTAGTCACACCAGTTTGTATGGTGTCTTCTTCCATGAAGCTTAACAATTCCTTGTTCACCTCCATTGCATCTTCCCTGTTATGTACAGGAATTCCAAACCGCTGTGGATATTTTTTAGTATCACAGGGTTGTTTCACTGGAAGAGCAACTGCACCCATAGACCAACCATCAGATGCAACAACATTCTCCATCCTCAAACGTTTAGGAGAAGGTTGAGGATCTTCAATAATATAGGAACCTATACTATCAGAATCTATAGATTGGAGATCTCTTTTCGCCTTTCCAGATCCTGAGTAAATTCTGTCAACAGGTCTGAACTCACGAACAGGCTTGCATATGCTACAATCAGTATAATGACAGGTATCAAAATGGGATATCAAAATTCGGTACTTGTCACATGCACATCTTTGGTCATTGCACACTGTCAAATGCATATAATCCACAAAGTCCTGCCTACTCTCTGCACTCATGGGCATACTTTTGTACGTAATATATGAGAAAAGAATATTGTGCAAAGACAGTATTGAATCAGTAGGTTTGGCGGGTTGAACATCCCACAATTCCTTCTGAACTGCACATGATTGATCTACAAGCAGCTGGGGTAATTTCAGTGACGTTTTTCCTGCTGTTCGATTATAACACTTTTTAAATTCTACGGTGCATCCATTTGTCCGGGCCTTGGACGACTCATCAAAATGTTGAAAATGAGGATAAGGCCGCTGATGACTCCGCTCTGGTTCCAGCATCTGAGTTTCAAACTGGAATAACTCCACATGGCTTGATTCTGGTTCACTAACAATCATACCAGAAAGATCATTAGCATCTTCTGGAGTCCTCAGTGGGACCTGTTCTGGGATCCAAGCATTGTATTTAACTAGCTTTGAATTCTTCCCTAAAAAAGATGGAGCATTCGCATAATAAACATTTAGATTGTTCTCTACAAGTCCCCCGCGTTTCATCAGATTTGATTCATCTGTCCCAAAAGAATAGTTAGAGATCCAAAATTTCAGGGGTAAAAGCAATTAAAATGCACCCATGCACATGCAACAGAGAAAGACCTTGGCCAAAGTATGTTCACACATTAGGTTGGTAGAAGAAAGCACCAGAGCTATTTCCCAAGGTAAGAATAATACATAAATAGGTCAACCTAGGACAGAAATCAACCTTTAAATAGAGAGATTCAAGACGTTGACAAAGAATTATGGGCTACTCTGTATTTGAGATCCCTTAGGATACGAGCAAATTTAATTATACTAATATTCCATTTGGTTTCAATTATTTTACCTGTTTACTAAAAAAAATGGAAAAAATAAATTGATTCGTCAGAAAAAATTATATTCTAATTCTTTCATAATCGATTACTGACATAATCATAATCAGTTCATTACGCGGAAACGGACAAAAGGTTTACTGTCAACTTTTGGCATGGTATGATGGTGAAGTTGATTGCACAACATTTCCATCAGTTTAATGATGCAATAAAATCAAAGAAACATCAGACACAACCAAGAAAACAAAATGATTTTCCAAGACAGTTAATCAGGAGTCATTCAGGGAGCAGAAGAGGTTCAGGAACTAAGAGTGACATTCGCAGATGTGGAAGAAATTTCGTCGTATCAGAAATTATAACTGTTTCTTGACTTATCCTATGACTAAATACGATGACATGACAAAACAAGTTGAATTGGATAATTGGGCATAGTAAACACTTCAAATTTAGAGAATTCAGCATTAGTTTCAGGAGTTATACCCTGGTTAATATGATGCTGCGAAATATTGTTTCCTGATGTTGACTCGGATCCCTGCAAACTACTGAGAGAAAAAGCTTGCCCACCCTCCGAATGATCCTTATAAGAATGCCAGTCGCCATCAGAACATGCCATGATAGACGAGATCTGCTCGGGAGAAGGAGAAACCTCACAAGGAAAATTATTTAGATCCACTGAGGAAAACATGTTCTTGCCATCACAAGCAGCTAATGTAGAGATAGCCCCATGGGTGTCATTTTGAGGTTCTGCATTTGAAACAACAGTTGAATAAGATTATTAATCTTTAAAGAGTGAAGACAACTTATAGTTGAACCTACCCTGAAAGTGGAGAGAACTTTCGATGTTACTGACTCGGACTGTGCTACAGGCAGCAGTGGATGCCATTGAGTAATCAAACCAAGGGTAAGATGAATTCAAGTTGTAAAAACCAGATGAAACCTCAAAAGCCGCCATTGTCCTAGGGATGGGCGGAAAGGAAGATGCTTCATAAAGTGCACGAGCATCAATTATTTCTTGCTGGTTTAGGTTTTGCAATTGATGTGATAGCATCTCCTCATTCACGCACTCCTAAACGAATTAAACAATGTATGAGCTCAAGTATATGACAGGTATGTCACAGTACCAATAAAACAGTTAGCATATTATACCTGTCACAGCACCGATACAACAGTTAGCTAATTATCCTCATGTGTATCTCATTCATTATATCATTAATGGAAGAAACATATCATCCCAACTGAAGAGGACGCAGTGTGACATAACGATGATAACAAGTTCAATATATCCACAAAACATGATGCAGAAATACTTTAAAGAAATGCAGTTTAGAATCATTGAAAGAAGAGAAGAAAAAAAATCCTGACTGATTTTTTATCAAATACCTTGAAAGCAGAACCACCAAATAGCCGGCCTCCCATGTCAGAGCTGAAGTCATATAACTGTTTTCGCCACTCCAGATTTGTTTTCTGCTGGAAGTTTTTCTCACTGCAAAATAGTTACACTTACGGAGGTTAATGAAAATTTCAAACTACATCGCATGGCCATAGGCTCATTGATCACACTTGGTGGAACCTAAGTAATTACTCATCCCACAAATTCAAAACTCACATCTCGTTTCTTCTCAATTCATTGTCACGATCTGGACAGGGACTGGATGTCCGACAATTTTGCTGTTGTTCTTCAGAAAATTGATGGTTGAAACCATCGCTGAACCGCTGCCGCAGAGTTGGAAATGCTTGGACGGACCTCTTCATTCTATGATTATTTACCGGATCCAAGATGCATACATTTGTATTCATCTTGATGTTACAAATTCATTCTGCAAAAGAAGGAGAAAATAAAGCAGCAGCTAGGATGCAGTGAGTTGTACATATGTTCAATTCACAATTTGAAGTGATTTCTGTACTTGGCAATAACACTCAATCCTCCAGAAACACAAGATATTAAATTCGCATTAAACTGTAATTAAAATGTTGATTTCCAGGTTTCTAGGACAATAAATTGATCTCCATAAATTATTTCTTTTTTCATGGCATAGGATGAAACTGTTCCTGACAGAGTTTTCACCAAAACAAAATGCTATTAGAATCTTATCTACAAAACGAATTCAACAATTCCAATGGCAATCTGTCAAACTTAAGTCAATTCACCCGAATTAATTTAAAGGTTAAAAACTCCCCGAATTAATCTACTTGGCTACAACAAATAACCATGCCATCAATCCTCCGAAATCAAACACGATTCATATTTTTCCAATTCTTGTTCATTGTAATACAAATCAAGAACGTTTAAACTTTTTTTTTTTTTAACATTTTAATTGAATAATCCCAATCGTGTAATCCATTAAACCTAAACATCCTCAATGCGTGTCCAATAGATAATTGCATAAATCTGGCTGTGTATACAGGTTAAGAAAACGTGCCAAAATAAGGGTTTTTTTTTTTCAAAAATTGCTGGGTTATGGAACAGCGCGGCAAAAATTCAGGAGTCAAACCCAAAACTATTGAAGGGTAGAATACATAAGGAAAGTATAATGTATTAATCTCGTATATATAGAGAGAATTCTCGTATAGAAAAGGACTCCAATTCTATTTCGGCCGAGATTTGTGGGGCCATTACCGTGGCTTCGCTTTCAAGTACTTCATTAAGAAAACGTCGTCGATTGCATGGTCCTGAAGGAAACCCGACCGAGACTGCACGGTCATGTACTATTGTACGGTTAGAATCTCAAGTTTTTTTTTTTTTTTTTACAAAATAATTTTGCACGAAATTTTTAATTTTTTAAACCACGCGTTCTATAAAAGTCACTATTTACAAAATTTATTCTTAAAAAATGCGCTCAAGCGTGGGCTAAATTCTTCTTTAAAATTATTGATGTTGTTAAATAAATACATTGAATTTCAAATTAATGGATTTTAAAATATTCGAAAGAAAATATTCGAAGGAAAATAAATAAATTATTGAAACGTATTAAGATAAGAAAAATTTAATCGCATCTCCAACTCAACTTCAAAATGGCATAAAGTGTTAATTTGGTACGAAATGATGTTCCAACGGTCCTTCAAATTTTCAGTAATTAACAATGAATATACCATTTTAATTATTTTTCATTTTGTTCTTCATTTTATAATACAACAAATATTAATTCTTATTATATCTTTTTATTACTTAGTGATTTAATTTATTTTATATTTCTTTTAATTTTATTAACATTTAAATTGCATTGTATTCGAGTAATATATAGTAACCGTTGAGTCCGTTGAAATATAACTACTCATTAAAATTGAAAAATTACAAATTTGATAATTACAAATAAAAAAGAAATTATTGCTACGAAGTACACCCACAAAAATATTAAGTAATGTGAAATGTAATTTTTTTTCAAAAATCTGATATTAAGTGTAATACTTTTTTATTTATTATAAACACATTATTTAGTTAAATAAATGTAATTTTTAATTTAATAATTTCAGTAGTAATAGAATATATAATTATTGAGATACACTAAGATTTGAGAATTAAAAAATAAGGAAGTCTAGCATTTGGTTTAGTGGATTGAAAATTACCAAAATAAGATGTGAAATTTACGTCACTTTTGGTGTGAAAGTTGCATATTTTTCCATGAAATAGGTTGAAGGTGGTCTTAGCATATTTTCTGTAGTCATTTTTAAGCCCAAATGTGAAGTTGTAACCATCATATCTATGAGAATAAGGAGGATCGCACTCCAAGATCAACTTGAACTCAAAAAATGCTCAAACAATATTCCCTCCATCTCCCCTCCAAGTAGATGTTACCTGTACACTGAAACACCTCGTTGGAGGCAAAGGTCAATGGTCGAGAAAAGGATCCAACGATCGTTTGCACCCCGACGATCAATTCAATTGCTGGACGAGAGATAAAGAGAGTGCCGAGAGGGAGATGTGATTTGACTAGGTTTTTAAACATACCTTATTGTGAATGAAACTCACACACATATAATGTAAATGGGTCAAGCCTAAGATATAATTGTTTAATTAAAATAAGTCCAATCAGTGGAATAATCCATATCACGTTGACATATATGGGACCCCTCCGCCTAAGCATACCACGCATTTTATAGGTATAACAATAGACCTCTAACTCTGAGTCTTACATTCACATGTGGTTCAGATTTCGAAATATAAACTGTTAAGTAGGCGACAACTTATAGATTACCTCAAGAATATGAGTAGCTCTAATAAGCAAGGACTTACGAATTGTCTTGAAAATATGCATCGATCCCAAATAGGCGAGAATTGTCTAAAAAATATAAATCACTCCAATAAGTGATGACTTATGAACTGCATCAAAAAATGTGTACGAGTCTGAACAAGAGAGGACTTACGAATTACCTCGAACAATAGATATCACATATAATTTATCAAAATTTCGACATCATCTCCTCTATAATATGAACTCAACCAACTTGCAATATAACATTATATCTCCACCGCATACGTACAAAGCAAATTGAGGCCCATTTGACCCCTCCAATACTAATGACGATAGCCTGAATAATATTAAATTAATCTTCTCCAAGATAAAATATGCAGAGAGTCTATCATGTATCATAACAGATAATATGCCGTCGATAATGAAATGAAAATATAGATAACGTGGCATATGTACAGACTGTAATGAAAATAGTATCATGATATGCTAGCAATAATGTGTTATGTGTACTAAGCAGCAATAATATAATACATACGCTAGCAATAATAATGTAATGATATTAAGATACTAGTATCGCAATAGTTCCCCAAGTCTCGGTACAAATATTCATATAATGCGTTGACTTTTGGATAAAGACAATGCTTTGAAGATAAGCAACTGCGATGAAGCTGATGCAGATAAGCAGCGGTGATAAACTGATGTAAAGGCAAGATTCTAAATATATAAGTAGGAGAAGCGATGTTCTGGACATAAGCAACTATGATAAGCTGACGTAGAGAGAAGCTCTGAATATATAAATAGTTGTATTAATATTGATGTAGAGACAAGACTCTGAAATGAATATAAACATTTGCATTGATACTGATGCAAATGCTGACTCTAAACTAAATATAAATCGTTGTACTGATACTAAGCAGATGTAGACTTTGAACTGAATATAAACAGATGTACTAATACTGATGTAGAGGTTGACTCTGAACTGAATATAAATAGCCGTGCTGATACTGATGTAAAGGTTGTCTCTGAACTGAATATAAACAGTTGTACTAATACTAATGTAGATACAGACTCTGAACTGAATATAAGCAAATTGTACCAATACTGATGTAGAGGTAGACTCTGAACATATAGGTCGGCTTCGTGGGCTTCAAGGTAGGTTCCCATTGGGATGCTCCATACTTGCCCTGTCTAAGAACAAATGACATTCTTACATGGTAGATGATACATCCATGTCAAAGCTTCATCCATGATGTTTGATCCAGTTATAGAATGTTTTATATTTATAAGTATTGAGGTGGGCCCACACCTCTCTTTATAAAGCGATATATGATATCTTTGTATGGTGGATGGTTCATCCATACCAAAAACTTCCTACATGGTGGATGATTCATCCATGTAGAGGGTAATGTAAACTCTTTAAAGATAAGTGCAACTGTAATGTAGCGGATGCAGAGATATGATGAGCTCTTTGGAGATAGACATAATTGTGATATAGCTAATGCAAATACGTATGTGAGTAGCTGTATAAGCTGATGCAGAGGCATGATTAGCTTTCTGAAGATAAATGCAGCGTTACACAATGGATTGTCTAGACGACCCGTACATGCATTGGAGGCAAATAATGTACATCACCTGAAGAAGTGGTGAGGCAGGATAATATACATCTCATAAAGCTAGGAAACCAATTTGATGAAGTGTGTTATAAGCTCCTAGGAGGTGAGAAATAAACATATTGCGAATAGCTCTTTCGATCTATCAGAGACTTATAAGTTGGCCTCAGGTAGATGAGATCTTATAGCTGGGCTCAACGATAGTGATGGACAATAAATAAGCATCTCGTGAAGCCAAGCAATCTGCATGGTGAAATGGGGAACAAATATTCCGAGAAGCTTGGGATAAACACCTCTCAAATAGCTACTTATAAGTTGGCCTCGAATGGATAAGTTCTTATTTATGTGCTCAATGATAGTGAGGGATGAGTAATAAGCATCTCGAAAAGCCAATGAATCTATCTAGTGAAGCAGGGCATAAACATCTGGTGAGGTGAGGGATAAACATCTCGCAAATAGTTCTCGAACTATTGGAGACTTATAAGCTGCCCAGGATAGACGAGGTCTTGCAACTAAACTCAACAACATGAGAGGTGATGAATAAACATGGGTCAGGAAATACTCTCTTTGCAAGGGCAAACACATCAGGCAAAAAAGATGCTCATTTTTCAAGGATAAATGTTATGAGATTTCACCTCCTCTTTTATTCAAGGTTGAGGACTCATAGAATACTTTCTCTAATAATAAGAAATTTATGAGCTAGGCTCGCCTTCAATAATAAGAATCATGAGTTAGGGATTGCCTTCAAATATGAGAGGTCATAAAAACTACCCTTGGACATGCGAAGTCTTAGAGCTGGTCTCGAATAATAGAGATAATCACGAGCTAGCCTCGATGAGCAAGGACTAATTGGAGTTCACAATTATGTCGCAAGGATGCAATTGCCATTAGCCAAAGGAATAATCAGTGCAAGAAATATAATTTTGTCGCTTAATTCAATACAAAGTTCGCACTAGCAGAGATTACAAGCTGGGACGCTTAAATTTGGCATTTCTCACCCGTTATGTCTCGTTGTCAGTAATTCAACCCTCCATGCCAATAAAAATCTGCCTGACATTATTTCATTTTGCATATGCATTCCAAGCTCAGGCATTTCACAGGTGAGGACAGAAGATTGTCGAATGATGACCTCAAATTGCAAGGTACCAGCCATAAGAATCACCATGTAAAGTAACATAGATTGGCCACTTATGAAAAGCTTGCTGGAAATAACTTCGCTTAATCTCAAGCTTAAAATGAGCATGGCTTAAAAAATGAAATGAAGAGGGCATCAAACTAAGTTAAGAGCTCCATAAAATACCGTAAAGAATGGAGAATGAGAGCACCAATTTAGAAGAAAAAACCCATGCCTTGTGTGTAAAGTCAAAGTCTGAACCTTTAGACAGTAATATGTATTCAGGATTTGGCCAAATCCAATAATAATTGGGTAGTGGATTCCCAAATATTGTAGTAGCTCATTAAAGGCACCCCAGAAGAATGCAGCCTGTTTTCTTGCATTGAGATGAAAACCAACAGAAAAATGTGGCTCCATAAAATTTTTTAATCTGTTTGCAAAATTAGGAATAACCAGTGATTAGTGGAGGTCCAGTGAATTGACAAGCTTATAAGAGAGAAACCATATCCTTGGATAAGGAAGAGAGCCCAAAAATAAATAAATCATTGCAGCCCAACTCCTCATAACCCAAAAATTGAGCCCAAAAGAAACCTTCAAGCACTTTTCATTTTGTGAACTCATTAGGCCAAAATTTGAAAAAAAAGAAAAAAGAAAAGAAAACTCATTCATTTAATGGCATAACCCGTCCCAACAAGAGGGCATTATATGGAGCGAGAATTCTAATTGAAGTATATGTCAAGGAGAATTCAACTTTGGAATGTTATTGGAATCTTATATTAAATTGAAATTTTATTTTGAAAATTCATTAAGAATTGAAAATTTGTATTGAACTTGAAGAAGAGTTCAAAATGGAGAAAAACATCATTGGAGGCATTTTGGAAAAATATTGGTCGTGACCAGGCGTCGAAACCAATGTCGCGGCGCCTGGGTGCCCCGATTCTATTTTTGAACAGCGCCGCCTGTTTGATGCTGATTTTTCGCATTTTTATTAATACTTCATTTTAGACTCGATTTTTTTGGTATTCTACTTCTTCAACAACCCTACCATTAGAGTTTGGACGTTCCCTACATGATCCCTATAAATATTATACTCTTCTATACAATTTTATAGTGTGAGAAAATATATTACTGTAATTATATGATCAATTGTAATTTTCTCTCTTCTACATTATTGTTGAGTCAATAAAATCTCTTAATTCCTCTACCATATTTTTTGTCTTTATTATTCTTTTGCTTGATCTTATAATACTTCATTATTTGCAATATAACTTCAACAATTCATTCCAGTGATTGGTTTTATCAAATATTATTCAAACAATACATAATTATTGTATTTGCAACATTGCTAACAGCGATCCGAGCATAATAACATTTATTCTAAAAAGAAATATTTTGGTTGTTTCATAACGTTGAGTTTGCAAAAATAAATAAATAAATAAAGGGCAAGCTGCTACAAAAGCTTATTTCGTGTGCTAGGAAAAAAGTTCGCACAAACTCGTCCTCAACTGAACACACCACATAGAGTTTCACGGGGTGCCTTTCTTCTTGGCACGGAAAGGAACATTGTGCAGCAGTAGTTTGCTCCGCTAAACTACCTTTCACCTTTTCTCGATCATTTCAAAATGAAAGAAAATTTGATTACAATTTGTAGAAAGCTTGCAACAAAGAAATTAGATGCATTGAAAGTAAGTCGATCATTGATTGATGAAAGTGAAAATTACAATGGATGAAAGTAGGAAATTACAATGGCTGGAGTAGGGGGCGAACACTAGTAAGATTGAAAGAATTTTGAATGACTAATATCCCCTATAATAGCTTGCGGAACAAAAACGATATGAGTATATGTTTAAATGAAGAGGAATCATATTAAAGATTTACCAATATCAGAGTTATTTTACAATTGAAANGAAAGGAACATTGTGCAGCAGTAGTTTGCTCCGCTAAACTACCTTTCACCTTTTCTCGATCATTTCAAAATGAAAGAAAATTTGATTACAATTTGTAGAAAGCTTGCAACAAAGAAATTAGATGCATTGAAAGTAAGTCGATCATTGATTGATGAAAGTGAAAATTACAATGGATGAAAGTAGGAAATTACAATGGCTGGAGTAGGGGGCGAACACTAGTAAGATTGAAAGAATTTTGAATGACTAATATCCCCTATAATAGCTTGCGGAACAAAAACGATATGAGTATATGTTTAAATGAAGAGGAATCATATTAAAGATTTACCAATATCAGAGTTATTTTACAATTGAAATAAAATATTACAATGAAATATTTACAATTTGCTGTCGAAATTGGGCAAACTACGGCTGCGATTGTATCAATGGGCCAAGTAAAGTTGTGATCCTTGACACAGAGTTGTGTATCCATCAAATTTAATGTAAGCAAAAGTCGGACCGAAGTTAGACCAAATGACAGTTATTGTGGCATTGTGGAGTGCCGGTGGCTACCTCAACGACCTTTGTCGGAGGTTGCAGAATATCATGTTTGGCGTGCAACCTCATAGTGTGACCATTTCTTAATGGAAACGGCCGAAAGCTAAAGTCGATTATGACCTAGCAACAGTAGTCAATCTGCGCGAGCCTCCATGGAAGAAAGTAAACTAATTTCAACACGGCTATAGAAAATTCCCCAGTTGCAATGAGACTTTGATCTTCCGTTGCTTTTCTTTCTTACGAGTAATTTGGACTTGAAATTCTTCTCATTTTGGAGAAGGTCCTTGTTGACAGAGGCTCCACTTGTTTAGTTCGTATGAGAAGGGAGCTAAAGTAATTGATTTAAGGATAAATATTTGAAATTTTCTTTGTACAGGGAAGCAAAAGTAGATTTTCGATTCCAACAAGGTGTTTTTATTTCTGTTTCAAACAATGTGAAGGTCAAACTTGTGTAGTGGATGGTGATGTTTTCTCGCGCCCACCAAAAAAACATATGGAAAAATGGTTAACACATAAATTTCCATCGAAGGAGTCAATCCATTGACGTCCAAAAATACTCTTAACACAATTCGGACCACCTTCCCTCCAAATTGATGCCACTTGAACACCAGAATATATCGCTAGGAGGCAAAGACCGCTCATCGAGAAAAGGTTCTAACAATTGTTTGTACTTCGACAATCAAGTCAATTGTCGGACGAGAAATAAAAAGAGTGCTATTGAGGGAGATGAGATTTGGCTAGAGTTTTTTAGCACACCTTATTGTGAATGAAACTCAGAGACATATAGAAAAATGTAAATGGGGTAGTGATTAATGGGTCGAGATCAAGATGTAATTGTTTAATTAAAATAAGTACAATCAATTGTTTAATGGGTCACATCTGCATATATAGGATCCCCTCCATCTGAGCATATAACGTAATTTAATGGGTGTAACAAACTCCACGAGGGCCATCTTCTTTGAAATCACTGAAACATCTTTGTTGATGATAAT